>JALNQF010000061.1:0-214130 GCA_028456385.1 Ophiosphaerella korrae | reverse complement strand
ACATGAATCTGCCCCATCAACAACACCCTCCTCTCCTCCCACTCCCACTCAACGTAAACACCTCCTGCCACTCCCCCCAACCCCCCCCCCCCCCCACCCCCCCCCCCACCCCACCCCCCCCCCCCCCCCCCCCCCCCCAAAAAAAAAAAAAAAAAAAAAAAAACGCCACATGATGTCGTATAGTCCATTCCACACTCGCTTTGATCACTTCCACTTTAATATTGCCATGCAAGCCTACCCCTACTGCTCCCCCAACACCCCCGCCAACCCCCTCAACACATCCCCAACCCCAATCCCCTCGGCCCCCACCCTAGCTCTAACCTCACGATCCCTCTCCTCCAGCCTCCGACTCGCGGTACCCAGCACCCGATCCGCCACGCGTTCCGCCGTGGTGCGATATTGTTCTATTTTGTGGACGCCCGTGGCAAAGAGGTCGATGGAGGGTTCGAGGGTATGTGTAAGGGCGGAGAGGTGTGTGGTTAGGTCGCGGGGGGTCGTGAATGTGAAGGATGAGGACGGGGGTTGGGGTTGTTGGAGGGCGGCGAGGATGGCGGCTTGGGAGGGGGAGAGGAGGGTTTGGTCGATGGTGGCGAGGGTTGGGGGCGGGGATTTTGGAGGTGGGGGCGCAGGCTTGGTGGGCGCGGATAGGGCTTCCCAGGCGGATTTTTCGGATTCGAGACTGGGGGTGGGTTAGTTTGGTTCTGGGCGTTGGTGTTTGGAGGGCTGACCGTTTGACTTCTTCTTCGAGTTCTTGGAGGGTGGCATTGTTTTTCTCGTTTTGGGGGTTGGGTTTCTTGATTACTGGTTTTACTGCAGTTTCCTCCTGTTTAATTGTTAGCATTGCGGTCGTTTGATGTATGAGATTCCCATCGTACCCTGCTAAACCAATCGGACAGTTCTGGTTTGCTTGCAAAATCGTCAATGAGCTCCTGTTGTATCGCTCGCGCTGCCATGATCGCATTTGCGTTCTTGACGTCGCCCGATGGCTTGTCTAGCAGTGCCCGCGACCCGCACCATGTGAGAAGCTGCTTCATTCGCCGTGGTTCGGGCAAACTTTGCTCGATGTACTTGTAGTAATCCCAGACTTCTACTTCGGAATGTGGTAAAGCTGCCGAGCGTTAGTCTCTATCTAGTCCTCCATATTCGAATTTCCAACTCACCATTCGACAACCCACTGTCAATCAACGAGCTCGCCCTCCTCCCCCTCAGCCCCGTACTACTCCTCCTCGAACCATCCTTGCTTCCTTTGCGCATCTCTTTATTCCGTGTGATAACCGGAGTATCGGCAAACGGCAGCATGATTCTCTGCGCACTCGGATCGCGCTTCTTCGCAACACGCAGTTCATCCTGCGTCGGTGTCTGCACGCCCACCCGCGCATTTTTCTGCTCGATCTGTGCTTCTGGGGCGGGCGTGATTTGCTTCTTTCTTTCCTTGGCAATGACGGGTGCGGGTTTCTTCGTGCGCTTTGCTGTTGCAGGCTCGGCGGGTTTGGGGTGGGATTCTAATTGTTCCTGGTCGGCTGAGAGTCGCGTCGAACGCCTGCGCTTTTGAACGATGGGTAGGTTGGGATCCGCGGCAGCGATCGACGCTTTTGTTCGCCGTGCGGTCGGTTTGGCAGGCAGAGGGTCTTGGGGGCGCGTGGATTTGGCTGGCGGGTCTTCGGGTATGGGCTCTGGTGCAGATACTGCTTGCGCCTTGGTTGTTCTTCGAGAAGTGCGGCGTGAAAACTGGAAGCCATCGTCGTCCTCGTCGTATGCAGCCTTTGCAGCCTTCTTGGTTGCGCCATTCGCGCGCTTGCCTGCCCCGTTCACTTCTGTCCTGGGGCGCTTGGGCGCAGGCGCATCATCGTCGTCAAAAGCCTGCTTTACACTTCTCCGTCGCGTCGCGGGTCGGTTTGTGGCCATAGGGAGCGATTGGAGAGGGGAGCGCGCGAAAATGGTGGTCATGGGTCCGGTTGCTGTGGTTGTCGTGGGTGTTGGTGTTCGCCTGTCGTTCACAGCGCGTGCATTGGCGCGACAACACCAGTCAGGTCCAAGAAGCGATTCGGCCAGTGCGCGCAAGCAACCCGGCGCTGCAGCGTAGATAAGATGTTTGGAGTATCCGTAGGGCTCGTAATGATTTGGGCGATAATTATAATTCGTGTACGCGGCGACGGCGAGGATTTGTGGCACAGGAACAGGGAAGTGGTGGGTGCGGTGGCTCCTGCTTGACAAGAAGAGTGGGCAAGTAAACAAACCACGGCGCTAGCCTTGTTGGACACCGCACATGATTCCACACGCCATGGCCTCCGAAGACGACAAGTCTATCAATCCATGTTGCTATCACAATTCACCATTTTACCACAAAGCACACAACACAACACAACACAACACAGCACAGCACAGCACAGCACAGCACAGCACAGCACAACCACTAAGATATATTCTACCAGTTGCAGCCATATACACGCAACGAGCCTTCAAGCCTTCCAAAGAAAACGCCCAAGAAATAACAGCCCCCCAAAGAAGCCGCTAATCCATATGCTTCTTTCATGTCATGCCTATCATCGCTTCACTCCGCACACGCGCGCACGCACACACACATAATAGAAATAGTCCACCGTATTCAAAATACTGTTGCCACCCGTTTTTATGTATCCATTCGTCATGTCCGTGAGTTGTAAGAAACTGTGTTTGGAAGTTTACATGCCTGCCCCTGGCATAGGGCCTTGGGCGCCTTCGGGCGCAAGACTGCCTTCGATGCGGCGCTTTGCATCTTGTTTTTCTGCTAGGGTGGGGTTTTCTTTGCGCATGTCGGGGAGGTGGGCGGCGCGGTTGGGGCTGTGGCCGATGGACATGCCGACACGGACCTGGGGCGTCAGTTAGTGGCGTGCAACAAGAGTAGATACGGCATGGTACTTACAAGAGTCTCCAGGGCGGAGTTAGAATTGTCCACCAAGTCGTCATCGTACCGCATCTGGCCAGGCTCAAACAGAAGTAAAAGGGTACTGCCGCCAAATTTGAAATAGCCAAGTTCTTCGGCACGCTGAACGCGGTCGCCTTTCTTACGTGTGATGACTGTGCTGCCAACCATCATGGCTCCGACACAGATTACCATGACGCGCCCGTGAGCGACCGAGTCGATCGGACATATAACGCGAACATTTTCACCATAGACATCGAGAGCTGAGCGGATGGCCATCGGATTCACAGTGTAATATTCTCCTTCAATGAGCTTTGGCTCGTCCAAAACACCATCGACGGGGATATGAAATCGATGATAATCTTGTGGTGCGAGTCGGAAGATACCAAGCGAGCCCCCGTGATAGCGCTTCGCGTCTTGAGGATAGGCCTCACCTAGAAGTCGTTCCACGGTGAACTCTCGGCCTTTTACCCATATTGATTGTGCCGAGTCGATAGTATCGAACACAACGGAACGACAATCAGCGGGCGAGACAATGACCTGTGGATCCTCAGGTGCAGAACACGGCCGTGCATTTGGCTTAAGAGCTCGGTAGAAGAACTCGTTGAAGTTTTTAAACTCTGAAGTTGGCAATAGCACCTCAGACATATCGAGTTGATGGAAAGCAATGAAGGGTGTGATTTCGGCAGCTGATGTAGGATCATCGTACTTCTTTCCCTGCTTGAAGCTCAAAGATTTTAGTAGTTTACGAACTATTTAATAATTAGTAAATGTGTACATGCATAGATCAATGTACTTACTTCGCTTCTTTTCCATATTGCTAGACTTAAGACCTTTGTAAAGCAAGCGAATACCTAAGCGAACGTAAACACTCATGCGCTCTTCATTGATCTGCCCGGTGAGACGATCCTGAACGAGAATGTTTGCGGAATTGGCCCCTAGCTTGTAACCTCCGTATGAGATCTTAGTGATGACTTTGGAGTACCATTTACGTTGGGCCTGGCTGGATGTGACGAAACCAGCCATAACAATGTTGTTGACCTGCCTCCAATCCTGGCTGGCGCAAGTGGCAATGTGAGTGATAATATTAGCATCCGACCTTTTGTTTAATTTGGGCTGGTGGCAGATGGGGCATTCACGAAGCTCAATGACATGCTCTTCTCCCTTCTCATCTGCCAGATCGTCAATCTGGATGTTGTAGCCTTCTTCGCCTGGTGTGCCAAGCAGATTAGCTTCAAGCGCAGGTATAGATGTAGAGGATATATTTTTGTTGATAGGTGTCAAAGAGCCGGACGCTGGTGTTTGCAGGCCTGGCGTAAGCAGTCCGCTTGCAGCGCCGCTGCGATATCCCTTGTCGTCGGTAGCTTGTAGTTGATCTTCGAGGCAAATCACAGCTTCATCAAATGTCAAAAGGCCCTCACCATTGTGGTTATGGGCGAATCGTTCGAAAAAGCCATCAATGGTGGATTCGTGTAAAGTAGACCCTAGCGTATCCAGCATCGTTGTGAGCTCAACCTTGTCCATCAAGCAGCTGTCGTCGGCATCGTATTGTTTCAGCATGGCTCTCCAGAATTGTTGTCGCAGAGCAGTGTACGGAAGGTATTTCGCTCGGATATACAAATTTGGGCTGTGTTTACCCTCCCACCTGTCCTTGTGTTTCAACTCTAGGGGTAGCGTAAAGGTCTTCATGTCTTGGTCGTCCACTGCCATGGGATCTGCAACGACTGCAGTTCCAGGTGTAAGGTTGCCATTTGAGTCGGTTGAAGGAACGCTGGTTGGTGCAGGAGGTAGAGAAGCAGATGAATCCTTGACGGATAGCGAGCTCGACGAGGTCTCTTTCTTCAACGAAGGCCTCCCTAAACGAGATAGGCTGTGAGCAGATGAGGAGCGAGACATGGGCAGACGGAAGCGGGACCGCCTGGCCTCAGGTATGCCTGGCGAATCTGAAGGTTCTGGTAACTTGTAGAGACCAGTCTCTGGGTCCGCAACTGGTGCCATAGATATCGCCTTTTCTAGCGGGAAGCTGACGGTGCCGACATAGTCGTTGCCAGAAAACTTGTCCTTGTCGATGACAGTGAAGTTGACAGAGTAGTTGGTCTCGTGGCGCAGGACTTGGAAGACCAGCTTCTCCTCGAAAATGGGGTTGAGATTGTGGCTGATTGTCTTGGTGCGGTATGTCTTCTTCCCCAGAGAGGTCACCACAAACGGGTCCATATCGAACGAAGTCCTTGTCACTGGAATGCTATCAGCTTGCGCAAGAAGACCTGTGGACATACTCACCATTGCGCTCTGGTGGCAGGTCGGTGATTTTAGAGATCTCCAGGAACAGAACGCCTGCAATCTCACCATTGCTCGAGTACTCGTAGTTGGTTATGCCCTTGGCCTTCTTCTTCAGCTTGGCCAGCCTGAGCTTCTTCCGGCGCCTTTCTCTCTTCTCAGCCTTCTTCGACTCGTCCTGCGCCTCGTCTGAGCTGTCCTCATCGTCCACGTCTGTGTTGTTGCTGTCGGCGCGCAGCAGGTGCTCGGCTTCTTCCTCCTCGTCTGGGCTGGGCGAGTTGCCGGCAATGGCGAAGAACTTCTGGACAACGCTCTCGGGGGTGGCGGCGGCGTTGCTCGTGTCAACAAGGGAGAACTGGATCTGGATCTCGCCGGAAACAACCGACTTCTTCTTGCCCGAGCGCCGCGACTCGAGCGGAAACCACCGGGGCTCCTGCTGGGCGGCGTGGTTGAGGAACTGATCCTCGAGGATGACGTCAAACTCGCCCATGTAGTCCTTGCCGAAGCGGTCCTTATCCCAGCAGCAGACCTCGAGCAACAGGGTCTGCTCGCCCACGACGGGCAGGTCGACGGCTGTGTTCCATTCCGGGTTCAGTGTCTTGTTGATGGTGGGCGTGGTTGCTTTGCTATCGCCCAGCGAAAGGACGAGATACTGCAATGAGGCGGCCACGGTCAGCATGGGCAAACAACAGCCGTTGCACCGCGCTGCAGCACGGCGGGCGGCCTGGGGCAGCTCCAGAAGCTACTTACTGGGTCCGAGGTGCCGCTGCGGTCCTTTGCGGCGAGGTTGCGGCCCTGCAGCGCCGGTTAGCTCGAGCTCTCTCTCTCCCCCGCGGGGAAGCTGTGGCGGGCACACCTTGAGCACATTCGCCCTCAGGACCAGGCCGGGCTTTGCTTGCTCCATTACACGCTTGGGACTGGCTTGTCGGCTAGTGGGCGCGCTGTTAGGCGCTGGCGACGTGTTGTTCTGCTGCTTGAAGCGGGTGGGCAGCAAGAGCTTGGTGGTAAAGGGAGGGCGCGGCATCTTGGATTCGCGGGCTACGTCGAGTGCATATGCAGCCGTGGCTATGCGGAACCTGCTGGCTGGGCCACCGTCGCCAAGAGTGCTTGATGGGTGGTAGGCTGGCAGTCTGGCGCTGCGAATCATGCAGGCTTCCAATGCAGCTGCGTGAAGGTATATACGTTGCCCGGCGGACGGACGAGCTATTGTTGGGGATTGGGGGCCGTGGCCCAATGCACGCGAGCTGAGAGGTTTAACGTTCTTCAGGCCGCTCTGGCTTGCTTTTGATGGCGCGGGCGCAGAGGGAAGCGCCTGTCGGAAGGTTGCGGCTGGTTGCCAGGCTTGCCATTGATATCATCATGGTGCAACCCAATGTTTGACAGGCGCGTTCCCATGCTCAAGTAGTTTGCTTGCTGGCCCATTCCGACGCCTTATCAAACCGCAGCCTTCACCACGGCGAGAAATGCCGCGGCTCCCACTTCGACTCGTCCAACCTCTAGCCGCTTCGAATCTGCCCTCATGCAATCACTTTACGCCTACCTTCCGCCTTGGGTGCAGACCTGGTGAAGGATTGCCTGGCAATTGTGCCTGCCCTTCGCTGTCCCCAGTGTACACATCGACTTGGCGGGGTCACTCACACTCTTGCTGACTGGCGTCGACGTCACTATATGCGCAAGACCACCGCTAAGCTCTCTTGTACGTATGCCAAATGCGCCGCTTACCCGGACGCTGGTACAGGTGGTATCCGAGCAAAAGTGGTTGACGTTGCGAGATGCTCCTTAAAAGTCAACAAAGGTCCATGCACTGATATGCCCTAGCCACGGTATCTACACCCTATTGCCTGCAATTCACACCCAAAAGCTTTACTCGTGCGCCTTATGCCAGCATATAACACCTACAAGTAATCTATACGTAACTACATATCTTTCCATCCGTCCTACCTCAGCCAGCGTGAAACCTGAGCTGAACAGACGTGACCCAGCTAACGCCACTGTTGTGCCATCTATGCGTGGCATACCACTCATCACCTCCTTACATTGTCTACGCCGCTTAGCAATTGCCTGCGAAAACCGCAAGCACAATGTAGATCACACGAATCGACCAAGTGCAGGTTGAGCAAACGTGTTATTTACACATCATCTTTATTCACCATAGTCACACTTCAGTTTATACATGCCTAATAATAGACAAGAGACGAGAAGAAACGTGTGAGTAGTACATGAGATTCAAATAGATACGTGAGAAAAAAAAAAGAAAATGGTATTAAAGAAAAAACCTCGGTTTGCGCGACTTGAGCCACCCATGTGCCTTATCATGGCAGGTTTGCGGAGGGACTATTTAAACCGGCTGGTAAAAACAGATTCAATAACTTTCATCGTTGCCCTATCCATCCCGTCCACCCCCTTCATTCCGATCCAACCCCGCCACACGTTTACTGCACGCACAAAAAGGAGATGATTGTTATTTTGAGCTAACTTCGACTCATAGTATGATTGGCCCCTAGCCCGCCCGCAGGGTATCAATCAAAGAAAAGCGATCCCGGGCTGGAGCAAGCCACGCGGCAGAAGAAGCTGAAACTAAAGGCCCGGAAACGCCGTGGGACGAGAAGAATGTATGGGCCGTCGTTAAAGACATGCAACTCAAGATCCAGGTGGAAATCTTCGATTTGGTTCTGCTGCTCGTTTCATTAATTGCCGGTTCTATATTAGACCGCATAACCGCAGGTTCTCCTGGATTATAATATCTGTAACTTGTTAGCCAGGCTCATGGAGAGGCTCATGGGTGGACAAACCATTGACTGCGGCCATAACGAATCGAATTTGCATAGTGTCTGTGGCGCAAGTGAAGTGAGTGTAAATTTGCTTGGTCTCGTGTTGGTTGAGCGAAACAAATCGGTTGAGGATATAATCGCATGCGGCAGCGTAGTCTGGGCCACCCTCGTAGTCGGGGAAGTAGTTCTTCATGGGGCTGACAGGCAGCTTCTCCTTGAATCTATCGATCTTGTTCAAAAACAAAATGATGGATGTCTTGACAAACCACCGAGAGTTGCAAATTGAGTCGAACAGGGTCAACGCCTCTTGCATACGGTTCACGGTCTCATCCTCGAAAAGAAGCTGGTCGTATTCCGAGATGGCGACGAGGAAGAGAATGGTAGTAACATTCTCGAAACAATGTATCCACTTCTTACGTTCTGATCGCTGGCCACCAACATCGAACATGCGGTAGGTGAGGTCACCAATGATGAAAGTGGTCTCGGTGATACCTGTGGTCTTGACACGCGAGCGAAGGACGTCCTGGTCGTTGGGAATGTAGTCGGGGGCGGCAATGCGCTCAATCGAGTCGAAGTAACTTGGCTTGTCAGTAAGGCAGAATGTATTTGTGGGTAGGTTGGATGCTCACTATTTAGCAGAGTCGTTCAATTGGTATTCGCGCGAGCGCTGGAAGCATTGCTGTACGCCGGCATCCTTCCAGAGCACGGAGATGGCATTGCCAACCTCGGGTGGCAGGCTATCGCCCTCAATCTGGGCAGGTTGCATAAAGATAGTTTGCACGTGGTACTCGGCACGTTGGTCGTCAAGGGGAAGCTCAAGCGACTCCATAGCCTCGAGGATGACACGCATGGACTGGACGGTATTACTGAAGATGATCTCCTTGAACGACTCGCGCTCATCGCGTGAGTAGCCGCCCTCGTGGATGAGCTTCATCTGCTTGAGAATGGTAGACTTTCCAGATTCACCGGCACCTGTGGCATGTTAGAGGGCTGGCTGGCTGGGGCGGCGTCGCAGGGCTACTGACCGAGCAGCAGCATCTTGATCTCATTGCGCTGCATCATTTTGTCGCGCTTGAGCTGGTTCTCAATCTCCTCATTGCGCTGCTTCCCCTCCTTCTCCTCTGTGCTCATTCCACAACCCATGGTGATGAGTGCGGACGCGGTCGGCTTTGATTAATAAGGTGTTATGGTAAATGGCGACGATCCGTCAAGGCCGGCCAAAGCGGAATCTGATGCGAGATGTTAGTTGCAAAGGGATGATGGTGTGAGAGGGATCGATGGGCACGGAGGCAGGCAAAGGGTGCGTTTGCTTTGCGGCAGTTGGTGTCTCCTTCCCCAGCGCGGGTCTTGGCTGCCGGGGACGGTGAACGGTGAATGGGGAGGCAGGCGCGGCCGGATGCAGCAGGGCCACTCACCTGGGTATTATTATACACGGTGCCTCTCTGATAGGCAGAGGGCGACGGGAGAGGCAGGCGTGTGGGAGTGAAAGGAAGCAAGATGGTACGGGTGATAAGTGACGGGCGGCGTTGAAGGGATGGCTGGCAAGTGATGGAGGGCTCGCTTGGCTAGGCTTGGGACGGGTCTCAGGGACGCTGCAAGGTTTGGGGTGGAGACGACCGGGGCTAAGTAGGGTAGGGTAGGCTGGCAGGAATCCCTCTCAGTCGTGGTGGCTGGACGGGCCTTGGTTCAGCAACACAGCCAGAAACAGCGAGGGGCGGGTGGTGCAGGCGAGAGTTGCACGGCAGCGACAGAGATGAAGAGGCTGAGCAAGAGCAGAGCAGCGAGGCGAGTCTTGCTTTTGCGACTGGCAGCGAAAGGAGAGACGCGCTTAGCCCAAAACCGTCGCCAGCATCCGTTCATGGGATGGCAAGACCACGACTTGGCGCGGGGCCCGGGCGTTCGTGCAGCACCACCAACTCCACCAGGACCACCAGCGCTGCTCCACCACCGAAAAGACGAGGAGAGCAGCGCGTCCGTGGTTCTTTCTGATTCTTCGCCCTGGTTGAAATACATCTCCAGCACCAAGCGCTGTAGTAAGCAGTTGTGCCTGCCCGTTCGTCGCGGCGCGCCTGCCTTTGCCCTCACCTCACCCTCCTGATTACCAATTCAATTCATTCACACCATCGCACCCTGGCACACCCCAATGGCCACCACAAGAACCTGTTGCACCTGTTCGACATGGCTGCCCTGTCCTGCTCCATGGCCGCCAGATGCGCTCCCAGGTCCCACAAATAGTCGGACTAGGTGTTCTTCTAGAAGTCCTGGCGAAGATGAGGAGGACCCCTCCGCCAAATCACACGCTGGTCGCCCTTCGCCGGACCCACCGCGGACGGGCCCCTGTTTCTCTGAAACCTTTCTGCACGCGCAATTGCCACAATCTCATCTGTCATCTCGCCCATCCTGTTTGGCAATGGACAAGCACCTCCAACACGCACATGCGCCCGTCACTTCAGCTGCGTCGCCCGTTGCCGTTCGTTGCGCCTTCGCCAGCATCTTGTGGTGCCGAGCTCAGCCTTTCGGCTTGCATGCAATCGCAATGCGCAATGTCGGCCACTTGCCTACCTAGTCCATCCAATCACACTATCCCCGCTAGCCTCTTGCGAATACTCGCCAAACCTCCGCTTCATCGCGTCCTCATTTTCGTGAGTCGTGCGCTATTTGCCCAATCACGTCCCCGGAGCATGCTCAATTTCCTTCCATTGCCTCGCTTCGCCTGCCAAACTCACCGTCAGATCACTCAATTCTTAACTCCATGTCTCTTTACGAATCCCCATGCCACATATCTTCATGCGGACAGCCGTCACTGCCACTCGACTGACCGGCGGCTGATCCCTAGTCTTTGGTGAAGCGTGTTTCTCCTGCCATGATCTGCAGCAAGAGTCGCTGCAAAGCAATCCTTAGTTCCTGCAGGTGCCTTTGTTCCCGGTCCTTGTACTTTGACAGCACTTTACCATTACAACGCCTGGTGCCAGCAGCTCCTCCCTAGCTAAGCATATTTTAGATCTTGGTCAGATCTCTCCACGTGTCAGGGAGATCAAAGCCAACCGATTGCATGCATATGCATTGATCGCGTGTGAATGAGGAGATAAAGGGGCCTTGTGTCTATAGAACACCGATGAGCTAGAAACGCCACAGTTCTAGAGGATCCCAATAAACGAAACCTTTTTCCCGCCCACATCAACTAACCGTCTGTCATGGACACGCTTACCGCTTGCAAGCTTCCATCAGTCGTCTGTGCATCTCAGCAATGCCCCAACAACGCGCCTGCACATTCCCATACATAGCCTTTCAAGCACGCGTCTTATTCTTACACATTACCATGCAGTCATCTGTATTTTCTCTGCATATTCCGCTTCCGGGGCGTTGTCCATCCGCTTCTATGTTTGCGCCTCGACCCGCACGACTGGATAGGTACCTAGTCATAAGTACAAGAACGCCTATTTGCGCAAACAGAATTAGACGCATCTACAAGGGGGCATGTACGAGAATACACATTGATCTCGTTCATCTAGACATCACAATACCGAACACTAGGTTCGCAGAGCCTCACCCCGCTGTTGAGGTAGCTATAGCGACACGTCACGCGCCACCTGCCCCGGACTTTGGCATGCAGAACTTTCTTCTGTTCCTCCTTCCGAAACGTTGCCGACATCTGTCATCCCCGACGCACCTCACCAACACCTACAAACTTTGACAAGGGTTTCTGGAAGCCGCCACAAATATACAGCGTCCAAGAAATGTGACGAGGACTGTCCATGACGACTGCCTTGCCCATGAGGACGAGTTGGCTGGCAGTAAGAGATCAATGTTGTCATTGTAGGTCGCTCAGTGGGCTATAGTTGCATAAAGGCAGTACCCAGCGTCAAGCAGCGGGCATGTGACTGGTAGGCAACGGATCAAATGGTTACCGCCGCAGCGTACGTAGGCCAAGCATCGCCTGTACGCTATGCACGAAAAGCAGTAGGCAGCGATCCATTCATAGGTTCCAAGATACCAATTGTAGGGCTCAAGCGTTGACACGGGCGCTTAAGCACCCAGATACGGTAAAGCGCTGGACCAAGTCGCCCAGAATAGCATGCTTGCATCACAACACCATGCGACGACCAAGAATCTGATCAATCGTTGTTCGTAGAATTTCCGAGCGCTTACAATAGCTAGGAACAGCCACGCAGGTATACCAACATAGCGCCCCAGCGGTTGCCCGGATGTAACTCTGACGGGGCGCGTGCGGGATTGTAGTGATACATATTGACAACCTACCATCTCTCGTGAATTTCCTTTGATGCGGCAGTTAGGCTTCTTGAGACGTAGGATGCGTTACGATTTTCCTTGAGTTTATCTCCTTCAATTTCCTTCCCTGTTCTTGCTGCTGAGCAGCTCTTTCCTATTGTAACCCTATCCCCCATGTCTAGATCTCCTAGTGAGTCCACTCTGTTCCACCTTGCTCCATCGCACAATGCAGCTTATACATGCTCAGACCTTGTACCACTATGCTTCTAAGCCATTTCAAAAGTCTATGCATTTCTTCTGCTACCCTAATCGCAGCCTCCCCGCTGGCCACTATCGTTCCAAGAGCAGCATCGCTTCCATCCGTACTTCAACAAAAAGTTCCTTCGTGTGCGCAGACATGCCTTCAGGCTTCGCTAGCCGAGAAGTTCCCTATTGCGTGTTCTGGTCCAGATGGCACTCAGTGCCTCTGTTCTCGTTATAGTAATACCGGAGAGTCACTTGGTGAAGTGGCGTTGGGTTGCGTATATTCAGGCTGCTCAGTGACCGATCCGGCCGCGGCTTCAGCATACAATGTCTGTCTTGGACAACAAGACGCTGTGATGCCAACCAAGACTGTAATCTCCGTCAGTCTCAGCAGTGCTCCGCGAACAACATCAACGCCTTCTTCATCCAAGATTACCACTCCCATGACCACTACCTCATACCCACCCCAAGCATCTCACGCGCAGTCCATCATTGTGGATTCGGTTTCTGAGCCCCCTGCTCCGACATCGTCACCTTTAACAACCTCAACTGCTTTACCAGTCACCACCGATACGCCCCCCAAGATGACTCCCGCTCAGATCGCCGGGCTATCTGTGGCTGCTGTAGCAGCTTTCGCCATGGCCATAGGGCTTATGGCCCTTAGTGTCTGTTTACGAAAACGAAGGGAACGAAGAAAGGTGTTTGATTCAGACGAGAAAAAAATAGGACGCAAGTCGAAAAAATATTCCTCTCGATTTTCACATTACGTTACTGTAGGTAGCCAGCCAGTGCCACCAAAGCAATTTCCTATGGCTTTACCCCCAGTTGCTCATAAACGAGGCGAGCGCTTTAACTTGGGTGGCAAGCAAACCAACGCACACTCAGGGGCTCTATATCCTACGCGGGCTGTGCAACGTAATGGAGTCGGAACCTCCAACAGCTCCTCAAACTCCTCACCCGTTGATCAAATAGGAGTTGCCATCAGTGCTGAGCTAGATGGAACGTCAGTCACTCCTCGTGCGAACACGGATACCGATACACAAGCAGGACAAGCCAAAAATCTTCGTTCCAGTTTCCAGGTTCCTTACAGACCTATCAGTACCATGACACAAGAAACGGTCTTCGAAGAGGACGAAGTGGCTGCACGTCGACGTTCTTCTGTACTACTACCAACACCGCCCGTCCCGATCCCGCCTATTCGCAGTCTCCAGGCTTCTAAGCGTGCGGCGACATTCGACAATGCAACCACATCCTCTCCCGCACAAAGCCAGAATACCAGACAAGTATTGAGGCAGTCTGAGTTATTCCTGAATATACCTGTTCGTCACGAACGACCCCAACCGAAGAGGATCGTCACCATAGAGATGCCCGCGAACGGTTCACCGAAACAAATTGCTCCAGCACAAACCAACAGATTAGCACCTCCAATTCGCATGGTCTCCTCTTCATCGCCTCAAAGGACACCAGGCAGTTCTAATACTGGGGACATTGATGACTACTACTTTACCTCGCACGAGGACTTGAAGGAACGAGCAAGTCCAGCATATACCTCAAGTTCCAAAAATCCATCGGCAACTATTCTAATCCGACCCAAAAGGTCTGGAAGCACAGTGACACGCACCGCATCTCGCACATCGACAAATATCCGTGATTCTATGTCATCGCAGACATCATTCGAAACCGTAGATGCAAGTGATCCGACTCCAGATGACGACGACGATGATAAACAATTGTCTGATGAGAATCAACTCTCGCCTGTCGCTGAATCGCCCATCTCGAACCTTCGATATCCCAAAGTTCCTCGTGCCTCAAACCAACTTGTCCCGCGTAGTCCACGAAGTCCTCAACATTTCAACAACCTTCAAAGTCCAATCAATAGCCAACCAGCGCCAAAACGCAGCCAACCAAGCCCACCCACTTCCCATCTTCTCCAGCACCGCCGCAAGGATCTTGCGCCACCTCTTTTAGAAAGCCGACTTCCTCTTCGACTGAATGCGCCCAAAGATATGGCTCTGGTACATGAACCGCTCGCAGCACCTTTCATGTCTCCACCTCGTGTCCGACATACCCGTACGCACATGCGCAGCAATAGCACCGAGTCATGGTCTACAACTCCACACTCTAAAATTGATCGCACGAGTCGTACGCAAAGTGGCATGTGGCCCAGCAGTCCAGCAATGTACGACGAGCCGGACATGATCAAGCCGTTGAATGTGAAGAAAAATGAAGATTCGCTAAACGCAAGGCGCCATAGAGATGAGATGAGAGAAATCAACGTAGGAAGAGACGTTGATTATGATGCAGAAATGAATGGGATGAAGAGCCCCGTTTGGGTTCCTAGACTGACACCAACGCGAAAGGGAGACGATCTGTTCCTCAGTGTCGGATGGGGTGGTCGGTAGAAGGCCAGCCATATTGGGGTGTTCGGTGATGTATTATTTTCTTCTCTTCTTCCTCCTCCTCTGCTTCTTCTTCTTCTTCTTCTTCTTAGAGTTTCATTTGTATATGAACTTTGTAATACTGGTATGTATAGACGGCCGGGACCAGCGCTTTTCTTTCTTGTTTGAGTATGATATACATGATTTGACTGTCGTTTCCTAGCACTGTAGAGTAGAGTACGATACCCTAGCGCTCATTTCACGGATTCCGTCCATTACATGTACTGTAGTTACCAAGCACGCTTTACACCAAACTCTTGGCGCCGTTCTACCTTCGGCCTTGGCACACTTAAAATTGATGTTGAGTGGTACTCCAAAGCGGCCGCATTCGTGACGGCTAGGTTTACCCAATTGCCCAGCCAACAAGTCCCATGAGGACAAAGTACAGATGGAGTATCCCCTCGGAGAATAGGGTAAATGGCCGGCTTTACTCAACGACAGATGGGGGCCCGCGACGACAAGTTGAGCCTCATATTGGTAATAGGTAGACGTCTCCGTGTCGGCCGCGGCGCGCCGATTGCGGTAGGGTACGCGGTAGCCGCCCGGAAGAATTTCAGAATTGTTGATTTCTGCTGGCACAGGCGAGATAAGGGTTGAGAGATAGCAAACCAAGAAGCCAGCGATGACAGACAGAATCAGTAATGGGCAAAAAACAAGGGTGTTAGTAATGAACAGTCAGGCCGACTAGGTCCGTGGTGTCGAGGTGCTTATTCAAAGACACAACGAAGCACACTAGTGTCGGAGACTGGTTGACGTATGTGTACGCCGGGCTTTTGTTGTGGCAAACCCCACTGTCTAGCGGGTCATCCCTGTCGGTCGAGGTGGGCAGCATAGTTTAGTCAAGGTAAGTGCATCGCAGCAATGCAACAAGCTTGCGACATACATAACCGTCTTCTGCCCGAAGAGCACACCCTCTCTTCTCACACTCTTGCCTGTCCCCGAAAGTCTACCCATCATGCCGTACGGAAAGGTCGACGAGCTCGCTATCAACACTATCCGCACCCTCGCGGTATGTTTCATCATCTGCCCCACCATCTGGACAGAGCTACCCCGCTCCAGCAATCTCTTTCTCAACACACGCCGCCTGCTGGCTATCTAGCCCCAATTGCTGACTTTGTGGTGTTTTGTAGGTTGATGCTACTGCCCAGGCCAATTCAGGCCATCCGGGCGCCCCTATGGGCATGGCCCCGGTGGCCCACGTTGTCTTTAACAAGTTCATGACTTTCAACCCAAAGAACCCGGATTGGGTGAACCGCGACCGATTTGTGCTTTCGTATGTTTCTCTATTCTCTATTTCACTATTTGTAGATACTGATTCTATGCGCGCAGCAACGGCCACGGATGCATGCTCCAGTATGCCCTCATCCATCTCTTCGGCTACAAGGTCACCCTTGATGACCTCAAGAACTTCCGCGTACGCAAACCGAGATACTGCTTCTAGCTCATATGATATCAATTGCTGACTTTCCCTCAGCAAGTCGACAGCATCACTCCCGGACATCCCGAGGCCCATGACACCCCTGGTATCGAGGTCACCACTGGTCCTCTCGGTCAAGGTTTCGCCAATGCTGTTGGCCTTGCCATGGCCCAGGCACATACTGCCGCTGTCTTCAACAAGCCCGGATTCGACCTGATCAGCAACCACACCTACATGTTCTTTGGTGATGGCTGTGCTATGGAAGGTATTGCGAGCGAAGCTGCTTCAATGGCTGGCCACTTGAAGCTCGGAAACCTCATTGCCATCTACGATGACAACCACATTTCCATTGGTGAGCAAATTATGACTTGATTCGCTTTTTTATGAGGCTGACAGGCTGGTAGATGGCGACACCAAGTGCGCCTTCACTGAGGACGTCCTAAAGCGATTCGAGTCCTACGGATGGCACACCCAGCACGTCAAGGATGGAGACTCTGACCTTGAGGGCATTGAGGCCGCTATCGCCGAGGCCAAGAAGGTCACCGACAAGCCCTCTGTTATCAAGCTCACCACCACCATCGGTTTCGGCTCCAAGCTCCAGGGTACTGGAGGCGTTCACGGCAACCCGCTGAAGGCGGACGACATCAAGTCCGTCAAGGAGAAGTTTGGCTTTGACCCCGAGAAGACCTTCGTTGTGCCCCAAGAGGTTTATGACATGTACCACGGACATGCAGCTGAAGGTGCTGCTGCTGAGGAAGAGTGGAACAAGCTGTTCGAGAAGTACGGACAAGAGCACAAGGACGCTCACGCTGACCTTGCGCGGCGATTGACTCGCAAACTTCCTGAGGGTTGGGAGAAGTCTCTGCCCGTCTACAAGGCTAGTGACGCAGCCACTGCATCAAGAAAGCTCTCCGAGAGCGTTCTTGAGGCCATTCACGACGTCATCCCTGAGCTGTTGTCCGGTTCTGCTGATTTGACTGGTTCCAATAACACTCGATGGAAGAAGGCCGTTGACTTTCAGCCTCCGGATCTCGGTATTGGAGAGTGGGCCGGTCGCTATATCCGATATGGTGTGCGTGAACATGCCATGGCTGCTGTCATGAACGGCTTGTCCGCCTATGGAACCATCATCCCGGCTGGTGGTACTTTCCTCAACTTCGTCTCATACGCTGCCGGTGCCGTCCGTCTGTCATCACTTTCACATCAGCGCGTTATCTACGTAGCCACCCATGACTCTATTGGTCTTGGAGAGGATGGCCCCACTCACCAGCCTATCGAGACCCTTGCACATTTCCGCGCTCTGCCTAACATGATGGTGTGGCGCCCAGCTGACGGAAACGAGACCTCCGCCGCCTACTACATGGCTCTCACATCCACAGGAACTCCTTCCATCCTCGCCCTCACTCGCCAGAACCTGCCTCAGCTCGAGGGCTCCACACTCGAGAACGGCATCAAGGGTGGCTACACTGTCCTCGAAAACGAAGGTGCCCAAATAACCCTCGTCGCCACCGGATCAGAGGTGTCCCTCTGCCTCGAAGCTGTTAAGACACTCAAAGACCAAGGCATCACCGCCCGCGTCGTCTCCATGCCCTGCACCGAAGTTTTCGACGCCCAATCCAAAGGCTACAAGCTCAAGGTCATCCCCGGCGGCATCCCCAGCATGTCCGTCGAAGTCATGTCCACCCTCGGCTGGGAAAAATATTCCCACGAGCAATTCGGCCTCAACCGTTTCGGTGCCTCAGGCCCGTACAAGGAGGTCTACGCCGTAAGTTGTAAATCCTGCTTGATACGTGAATACGTGCTAATGATACCATATAGAAATTCGAATTCACCCCTGAGGGCATTGCGAAGCGTGCTAAGGCTACTATCGAGTTTTACAAGGATGTTAAGCCCCTAAGGTCGCCGCTTGATCGTGCATTTCAGCAGCTTATTTGAGGTGGGCTGCGGTGCAAGGGGTAGCAAAAAGTAGAAGTAAGATGAATTTGATTCCCAGTATGAGTTATGGGTGGTGCGGTGTTGTGATGTTTTGCGCTGTGCCGTGATGTAGTTTGTCAAATATTCAGTTATACTTCTGGATTGTCGTTGGATTTGCAACAGTGCCGTGGATATTCGTCATAGCAGAGCCCTTCATAATATGTCACCGTTTTGGACCGGAGTCTAGTAAGTGTTTGCGGTGAAAGTCGTACCGTCGCGGATAGGCTAACATGGTGCAGTGAAATGCATATTCGATTGCACTACGTACTTTTCCGTGACTGCTCTGGATGCGATCACCGATCTTATCGGTATGTAGAGAAGCTGAAGCAATCTGCTGTGCTAGCGCTGACTATTCACAATTGCTAGCATTCCAATATTGGTGCTTCGTCGATCAAAGATGAGTTTGCGACAAAAAGCAGCTGTGGGGGTCCTTCCTTTACCTCTCACTGATCATGATCGCCATGGCGCTTATTTATGTGAGCAAGATGCTTGGCCTGAATGCCATTGACACGCCGCATGAAACTTTTTAGCGGCACATGGAAGCATCGGCCGGAATACTGATGGCGTCTTTGACCGCGTTCCGTACTATGTTCGTGCTGCAAGAGGAGGGTAAAGTGCGTGAGGAACGTATGAAGCGCTTCGGCGGCACAGTATCATTCTTCCTTGCACTGCTATACAGAGCTCGATCTGAATTCTACTATACAAAAGTCAAGAAGGGGCTTCCTATGCCACTATGGAATCCCATTTTTGGTCACCTGCTCGCTCTCGACAATGTCTTCAAGAGCCACAGCTTACCTCCAGACATCCAAATGCCTGATGCCTTCTCTTCACTGTCAGGTATACGATGGGCATCAGCGGCTCTGTGGCCCTGTAAGTTCAAATCACAGCCTGTGCTACTCGAATTGACCAGATCTCAGAAATCAATCATTGCATTGCCAAACCAAAGGCTGCCCGTTTTTCTCTACGATGCGTAGCAGTATACACTGGCATTGCCTTGGGAGCTGAAGAGTTCTATCATCCGCTGGACACTAATTCTCCGCTTTATCTCCTGGTACAATGCATGGATCATGAAAGACGACCTTGCCAAAGCTCTGGACGCACGATATGCTAATTGGAGAACCGGCAGGGCAGCCCCGGAGTCTATCAAATCAGTTATAGATCTAATTCTCGGCGACTATATGTCGAAGCTCAGGGATAAAGCTCCAGCCACCTTAGATGCCGAACTCAAAAGTGGGCTATCCCCTGGCCGCGGATCATGCCTTTCGTCGGACACGATTCGAGTGCTGCTACGTTGTGCTACATATTCTATCTCTTGTTCCAAAACCCAGCAGCACGAAAGAAGCCCCGCACAGAAACTGACAACATCTTCGGCAGAGATGTGTCTGCTACACTCGATCTCCTGCGCAACCAACCCTAGTCCCTTAACAGGTTTCCATACATGACTACGGTCATTAAAGAAGTCCTGCGTCTGTTTCCTCCAGCATCGCCGTATGCTTGACTAAGTCCTTGGAACCCCCTGCGCAATGCCTTGAGCTTCGACTCAACTTTACTCTTTGTTCTCGTACTAAGGAACGAATCCAAGTACAGGCGAGCAAGAAGAAACCTAGAGAATCAGCTGACGTAGTTATTGTGAGGCTTTTGAGGCGCTTACATCCTATCCGCAGCTTCTGTAATCTTGCCTTGTATTACACCCTGCAGTGCAGCATCACGCTGGACATATTTGGGCAAGCGGTAAATCTGACCCATTATGAATAGTCGTATCTCCTCGTTTCTTGCCTCTCTCTACTTTTGCCGCACTCTTAAAAATATCTGGGATATATCTTGAGGTAACCATCAAGCGCAAGTCGCACTTAGCTTGTAGACCTTTGAGTTGTCGTAAAAGCTGGTAGCGGGTGCCAGTATTCTGAGCAATTGCATCCTCACAACCTTGGAACGGCCAAATGGAGCGCTCCTTCTCAAAAGGCTGAAAATGAATTTGGCAGCTCTAGCTTCGATTTTGTTCCCAACTTACGCTTTTACCCATTTGTAGTGTCGATTTCGCCGTATTACTGAATCTGAACGAACGGATAAGTACAGGTGCTAGAAACTGATGTCGTTGAATGTCCATCGCTGCTAGCAGAAATATGAAATGTTGCAGTCAAACGAGACAACAGTCAAAACAGGAGAAGCAAAGATGCAAATCATACATTGTCATACTACCCAACCAAGCCAGGCCGTTAGAAGCGGAACCCCAAACTTTTGCCGCTGATACATTACAAAAGGCGAGATACGATGCAGACTTTTGCTTTTCTTCTTGTAACCATAATGTACAACTGTTTCAAAGGTCATCGGCAACCCAACTTCAGACCCAATGAATGCTACGCAACCCACTTCAACTCTTTCTAAAACCCAAATTGTCTGAAAGAACATATCTAGCCCATGACCATGCCCTTGAGGCCAGCCATGTCGCCCTCCTTGGCGGCAATCTCGAAGTATCCGTAGATGATAGTAACAGCTAAGAGAATACCTGTTCCACTTCCCAAGGCACCAAGAAGATCGCTACCAACGGACAGAGCACCAATGCAAGCACCGCCGAAAGCAGCAGCCGTGGGGATGACGCGCTTGAGCTCCTTGTACATAGACTCCTCACGATGACCAGCCATCACCAAACCCTGTTCCTTGAGCTGCTTAGCAACATCGCGGGGAGAGGAGCCAGAGACCTCGATCCAGGTCTTCGAGAAGACGGCGCAGGCGACGAGCATGTATACGATGAAGACAGCAGTCTTCAAGGGGTCGGAGAGAGCCTCGGTGATGCTAAGAGGAGGAGACCTAGAACTATCAGTATGTGTTTTTCAGTGGTACTAGTAGTCTTAACGTACATGTAGTAAGCAACACCGGAGGTAGCGAAAAGCTGAGCAGATCCCTCCTTGGGCTCCCAGACACCGAAGAGACGGACAAGGAGGTTGTCAGAGAAGCGGCTGTAGAGCATCTGGCTGATCAAGAATACGTTGGAGGACAGAGCTGATTGCAGCATAATGGGCATGTTCGAGGTATAGAACAGGCGCACGGGGTAAGAGCCGCGGACACCACGCTGGCGGGCGGACTTGACGGGGATCTCAACGCGGAAGCCCTGGAGGTAGATGACGGCGCCAAAAACAATCACAGTGGAGATGAGGTTCATGACGTTGGGGAGGTTCTGTCGATAGAAAGCCTCCTTGAGGGCGACGGTCTTGTTGTCCCAGGTGAAGAGCAGGTGAACGAGGGCAATGATGGCACCCTCGAACTCGGGTCCACGGCCAGTGTTGATGGTAGTGGGCGAGAAAGCCTTCCACATGATGGACTCGCAAATGTTGGTAGCAATGAAGAGAGATATACCACTACCAAGACCATAGCCCTTCTGAAGGAGCTCGTCAAGTAGGATGACAATCAAGCCGGCGATGATGAGCTGGATGACGAGGAGAACGCAGATACCGGCACCGAGGTCAGAAGGCTGTCCATAGAGACCCGAGATGACATAGACAACGGCCTGACCGAAGGACAGGAGAATGGCAAGAAGCTTTTGGGCAGTCTGGTAGAGCTCGCGATCCGACTTCAGGTCGAGATTGACGTCAATTAGATGAGTTCCCGCGAGGAGCTGGAAAACCATGCCGGACGAGATGATGGGAGTGATACCCAGCTCCATCAACGTTCCTCTGTTACTGGCCATCATCATACGTAGCCAGTACAGCGGATCCGAGGTATCAGACGACACAATGCCGTACAGAGGCATCTGGCTCATGACGAGGAAGACGAGGAGAGTGAGACCTGTCCATACTAGCCGGTTGTTGAAGGGAACCTTGCTTTCTGGCAGCGAGATCTCAGGGACGAGAGGGACAAAGGGCTTGACAAGATCAAGGAACCGTACTACACGCGATGGTGGTTAGTAATTATTTCTCGAGTTGTGTCACAAGCAGGCCTTGCGGCGCAATTGCGAGATGGAATGCACGTACGGCCGCTCATGATTGCGAACTATGGCCCAGAAGGAAGAGAAGGGACAAGGAGAAGTGAAGGAGATGTGGTTGCGATTGAACCTGTTGATGGACAAAAGAGAGGGGGTCGCGATCTTTCTCGCAACGTGTCGACGGCGCAAAATGTCCGTGCGCGCCAAGAACTGGGAGAGCTAAAGGGTCGAGCTTCATCCCTGAGCTATTTCCCTCCTCTCACCAGCCCGAGGCCACGCTGTCTTGTCCATTTCGAAGCTTCGTGAATGTTTCGAGACTGCATTGGAGCACTTTTGAGGCAGCTTGCAGCTCTTTGCATCTATGTTGACACATTGCAGAATCCACGGTGTTCAAGCACAACCTATCATAAGTAGACTGCGTCCATTGCAGTCTATGAGGAAGAGCATGGGTAGACTCTGGTCCTTCTCAAATAGGCGCGTTGCGACAATATTCGACAAGATAGCCGAATGCGTGCCGGCCTTGCGACAATGCCCCGTACAGGTGGTACAGCCTCCCTGCACTGGATACCTATTCGAAAGATCGAAATGCAATCATCACGGGAGCTTCAGATTGTAGCTAAGCCTCGTTACCCTAGGCATCGCCTAAAATACAATGCTCCATAATTGATTACCTGAAACCAGTGCTTCTCCTAGTGGTCAGCCTGGTGCCATCCTCACCAAGACTTTAGCGAATGCGAAAGACTGCATGCACTAACCACATTGGATGTTACATCTATCGATGTAGAATGCAAAGTAGCTAAAACTAGTCCTCTACGCGAGTGCGAAGATATTCTATGCGAAATCCTTCAGTAATGACATAGCCATGCTGACCCTTAAACACACAATGAGTACGTTACACAAATTTCATGTTAAATATGTCGTCCACGTAGCTTCAAGTCATCACAGCACCTTTCATCATCGACTTGACCTAAGCCTATCTCTCAAACATCGCATCTTTGCAATTCTTCGGAGCAATTTATTCGACAAACTACCCCACCTCAACCCAAGACTATCTCCATTTTATCAAGATGGCAAACCCTCCAAGCTCCCCCAAGTTCGATTGGAAAATGTACCGCTATGATCCAACACTCGCTGGTGCTATTGTAGCCCTTGTCATCTTTTCGATCACAACTTTGTTACATCTTTGGCAATTTTTGAGGCTTCGTAGGGCCATCATCATATACGTGATCATTGGAGCTCTTTGTGCGTCCTTTTCTCTATGTATATCATTTCACATTGCTGACAATACTGCTCTAGGCGAGGTCGGTGGCTTTGGCGCTCGCATAGGATCTCATTTCAATGACGAAGCATGGGGCCCATTCATTGTCCAGGGTACACTTCTCCTTGTTGGCCCTTTATTCTTTGCGGCCACAATCTACATGATGCTCGGTCGAACAATTAGATTTGCTAGGGGGGAAGATGTTTCTTTGATTAGGCCTATGTGGTATACTCGCATCTTCGTCTCAGCAGATGTTACAACTTTGATTATCCAAGGCTTAGGTTAGTGCTTTCTCAACAAACTAGCCGAAGCTCCAAAAAAAACTAACGAATCTCAGGCGCTGGCATCATGGGCACAATGAAGCTCAATCTCGCACTCGCTGGCGAGAAGATTGTTATTGCTGGTCTTGCCTTGCAAGTCGCAACGTTTGTAGTCTTTTTAATCGCATCTGTTGACTTCCACGTCCGGATGAACAGAAAAACAAGGTTGTCGTCAAGTCCAAATATGACCGTCGGTTGGAAAGAGATGCTTTGGGTTCTCTATGGCGTGAGCGCTTTGATCCTCTTTCGTTGCATCTTTCGATTGATTGAATACTCCATGGGGAACGCTTCATATCTCATCTCACACGAATGGACACTGTATGTGTTTGATGCAGTGCCAATGTTCTTGGTGTTGATTCTATTGTTGGTACTAAAATCTTCTCGGTATGTCCCGCAAGAGAGCAAGAAACAAGAGGATTCAAGCGACGGAGAAATAGGGGCAACTGAACGTGCTTAGAGGATTCTCTCTGGCACCAAACATCTACCTGTGCCTCTGGTACAGTCTTATCAAAAACGTAGATAGGCTACATATGGGTGCGCTACCAATCTAGGCCACCATCAGGGCGCCTTTTTTCTTCTAACATCCTGGTTTAACTTCAGTGGAGTAATCGCATTGTGCCACTAAATGCGGATGTCGATTTTGTGATGATGCAATGACTACCTTTTTGGGATCTCAAAGGACCGAAGTCGTCAGCACGCCAAGCTCCAGGCGCCAGCACATCATTCATCAAGTATAGCGTTACAGTAGAGTTCTTGTATCTGAAAGAAATGTTTCGTTACTTTGGCTATACTATAACTGCGAGCTTATGATGGGATCAATGCTTGATTGACCAAGCTAACATGACACGCCGAAGTGCTGGATTCATAAACAAGAAACCGCACCGAAAGTCTCGCGGTGGTTGCCTGACATGCAAGCGCAAAAAGGTGAAGGTACGTGTAATAATCTTGGAGTTGTGGCATTTAACATATCATAACGTAACCTAGTGCAATGAAGGTCGGCCTGCATGTGGCTATTGTGCTGTCCGGGATTTGGACTGTCAATATCCTCAAAACCAAACATCCGGATCACCTTCCTCAAACGCCATCACCTTACCTGATGATGAGGCATGGATTTTGATCGACTCCGATTCCTTGGATGAGGTGGGCGTTAACAATATTATTTGCCCAGTGCCCCCCAGGGTAGTTCCTGTAGCTCGTGCATCTATCGGGGAACTCACTCCCATAGAGATAGAGCTACTAAACCACTATCAGAAATCCACATGGCAGACCTTGGCCGTCCGAGAGGGTCAAGCTGTACAGGATGTATATCGCGACATAGTGCCCCATATAGGTGTCTCACACTCACATCTCCTATATTCGCTTTTGAGCATCGCCGCTTCACACTACAATGCACTACAGCCATCAAAGCAACGATATGACCAAGCACTAGCCTACCGTCAGAAAGCATTTCAAACGTACACCAAGGAACTGAAGAATATTACATCTAAAAACTACGAGTCTATTCTTGTAACAGGGGCGTTCTTGCTGGCCCTCCTCGAGACACCAGGACCAAATGCCGATGATGAAGAATACATGACATGGATGTATTTGCTGCTAAAAATGAGTGAGGGCCTTCGCATCCTTGCATCGCTTCGTTGGGCCCAGGGTATTGAAAAGCTATCGGTATATCCATTGGTATGTCGAGAGGTGCGCATGCTTCCACCACCACCCATTATACATACCAATGACAAACCACTGCTACAAACCCAAGCCGGGCGTCTGGGCACCACGCCTGATCACCCGAACCCAGCATCGACATACGATCTGCCATATACAATACCGTTCGCTGGCTTTGTCTTCCTTCCGTCATCTCTGATGTCTGTTCTCGAAAGCATGGTCAATCCACCAGAGGATGGACCCCTAGATCTCGACTGCAATATCCTTATACCAGCTTACCACGCTCTTTCGCCAATATTCTTATCACTCTATTACTACCACGCCAACCCCGACTTTAACGTACGCGTCTTCGTCATGACGTCGTTCTTGATGCCTGAGTTCATTGCTTTAGTAAAAGTTCGAGAGCCCAGGGCTTTGCTACTAGTGGCATGGTGGTATGCACTAGCTAATATGGTAACGAACGGTTGGTGGGTTGGTGTACGTGGGACATCTATGATCAAGGCAATTTCGCGAGAAACCAAAAAACATGAAAATCCTCTCGTCATACGGGCACTTGAAAGGGCAAACAGTGTGTCGGTGGTTTTTGAGAGTTTAGGGAAGGACAAGGCGGCAGAGAGCATATTCGATGATTGGGAAGGTGTCAATTGGGATGAAGGACCGAAGAAGGCAGAAGAATGGGAGGCAGGTTTGTTCGTGGACTTGAGCGATGAGGTTGGTTTGGATGGGTTGAACTTAGATATTCCTATGTAGATAGTATTAACCCTCTATCGTCGCTTTAAATTTCCTTTCACTATTGCCCTGTCTTTGGTGTAGTCCCTGCTGTCTCCGAGGTGTTCATCTTTGTCGTCGCACTTGTATCTCCAGCATGCTCATCACGAGCCTTCCTTGTCATACAATAAATCATCACAGCATCTTTCTCGCCCGAGCCATCCCTACATTCCATCTGCTTCACCAACTCAAATCCGAACTTCTTGTAAATAGCCACATTCGGCACGTCTCTCGAGGCCTCCAAGTAACAATCCACGCCTTCATTATCCGCCATTTTCAAGACTTCTTCGATCAAGGCCCTCCCTACTCCTTTGCCCTGTGCTTCCGGCAACACCGTAACGATATTGCAAAAGTAGTACCCCTTTTCGTTTGTCCAGAGCGCTGATTGCGCTTCTGCTTGCCGCGCTTTCCATATCCAATATCGCTTTGTAGAGAGTCCGCCCCGTCCATACCATAGATTCATTCGAATTTGGTTGAGCCAGAGATACCAGTACGAGAGGTAGAGCGACCATGTTTCAGGTTCAGACGGCGGATGTGGGGACATCCACATCGCGCAGCCAAGGATTTTCGTTGGATCCGATGTGTCGCGAGCTACGTAAAAGAGGCCATGCTGAATGCCCCAATGGCAGCGAAGAGTTAGGGAGACTCGATTGCGCTTTAAGTCAATCTGTGGTGTTTAGTGTCGAAGAGTTATGGTAGATAACATGGCGTGTACCTTTGACCTGTCAGGGTAAATCCATTGGTTGTACGGATCCTCTGCAAAGGCTTGCTGTATGGTATCTATCGCACCATCGATATCGGCCTCTGTCATGCGATTGACCTGGATGGGCATTGTAGAGTCGTCTGATGTTGTTTAAGATGGCAGTGTATGTATAGTTCTGAGATTTGGCAGAGTGCTCAGGGAGGAATATATTGAGAAATTCTCCAGGCCGATACCAAGAAAAAAGAGGACCAAAAATTGACCATACCGATAGCGGGGAAGAGGAGACTTAGCTCTCCATTCATGAGGCTGGTCGGCATTTGCGGTTGTCTGAGGTAGCGCTAGACGAGGGGCAGGTATAGGCGGGGCTCCGACGAAAAGAGTAGGTCGAAGCGCTAACTTCTCGAATAACCAGGACAGAAATTCCTTCTTGCGAGCTCAAAACAACATATTGGATACAGAAATACGGGTGTGGAGTAACAGCAGCTCCGAAGAACCGCATAACCTCTTCCATTCTGCCATTGACGATAACGAAGACTTGGTTAGGGAGCACCGAACACTGGGTGAGGGAGCTTTCGGAACCGTTGAGGAGATATCGATAGTCAACCGCATAGGCTCTGTTAGGTGTGTACGGAAACGAATTGGGAGGCCCAGGCATCTCAAGGCTCAGAAGCAGATCATGGCCGCTTTTGCACGTGAGATAAAGGTCATGCGCCAGGTGGAACATCAACACTGCGTAAAATTTTTGGGAAGCTATACGGATATTGATCATGTGAATATTCTTTCGAACCCTGTGGCTGATACGGATCTTGCAACTATGCTAGATCAGCCAATTCATGACAAGAAGAAGGAGTTTTTGTTTAGAGGCATTGGTTGCCTATGCAACGCTTTGTAAGTTCAGTTTCGATTTTGGTAGTGCGAAGTACTTCTATTATGCTCTATAGCACTCCGAACGTCGTGTAGAAGTGCTGACTGATTTTCCGATAGGAATTATTTACATCGTAAAAGCATTCGGTATGTACAATTCGAATTCTCTTGGGCATTTTTCCCTGCCCTCAAACGAGTACCTACACTTCACAGTTTGTAACTAGATCTGACAAGTGCTAGACGTGAAGACCTCAAACCTCAAAACATTCTTGTGCACGGAGAAAATATCCTCCTTACTGGCTTCGGATTCAGGTTGGTATAACAGCGTTACCAGATGACATGGATTAACTTTGTATAGTCTTGACTTTTCTAAAGACTCCATTTCCACAACAACAGGTCGCCTTGCTGCATGGACTATCAGATATTCAGCACCAGAAGTGCTCAATTTTGAAACCCGTAGCCGAGCAACTGATATTTCCTCCCTCGGCTGTGTTATCCTAGAGATGATTTCGGGAATTTTTGGCGATAGTCTTACCGAGACGAAAAATTTCTGGAAACGCACCGGCAATGGCCAGTCTAGTTTTGCACGCAATCTAGTTGCAACGGCAGAGTGGATAAATAGGTGGGAACAAAACTTCTTACTGGAACTCGGCGATAATGGGCTTAGGTTCTTGTATCTTTACTGTGTGGTGATGCTCCATGCTGAGCGACTATTCCGCCTTACTGCGCAGCAGGTTGTTGATCACTTGTCTAATATCGGCATACTCCGGCTCAGTTATCCTACTAAGTTTAACCTTATCTCCTGTAAAGAGCCGATGCCATGTAGCCCATCGAATGACTACGAACAAAATTTGAGAAATTACGCCCTGTTTGGTGCCGCTGAGATTGTGCCTCAATCGCGGCCGTAATCTCGCTGGGTAGTAGGCCCGGGTAGGTGCCAGAGGACCCACTGGTGGCACGCGTCGGAGTTGTCGAATCTGGCAGACAGAAATTCGCCGTGTTTGGTACCAGAATTTGTCGTAATACTGAACTCGTGCGGCCGGTCAAAAATCCTCCATCGACGTTTGAAAACACTAATAGTTCGCTCTACAACGTTGCGGAGACTCGAGTGCCGAAAGTTAAAGAGCTCATACTTGTCTGCCGGCGTAGCTCTAGCTTGACTAATCTCTCTCCAATGATACCTTACGGAGCGGTACGGCGTAAGCAACATCTTATTGTTTTTATAGCCAGCGTCGGCTAGAAAGTATCTCCCACTTGGTGCGCTGAAGCCTTTCGATTGGGCGTCAGCCAGCACTCTCCCATCGTGGGCAGAGCCCTCCCATCCTGGCAGAACGTAGATGAAGTTCATCTCAAAGTCAACTGCAGCCAGTACGTTTTGACTTAACTTGCCATGACGATTGCGGAATCGCCTTTGCTCACTAGCTGGTACGTGTATACAAAATTGAGTCCCATCTAGCGCTCCAATACAATCTCGAAAAAAAAAGGAAACTGTTTAGGGTTTTCGGGTATAGTTGTCGGTATATTAAGTTTAGGTAGCAGAACCAGCTCTTTATAAAGATAGAGTAACGCTCACAAAACTTTATAGAAGTAACTTTGGTTTGTAAGTAACGTGTTCCACCAGTCCCCGGACCACACCAACTCCTCGGGCCACCTCACCAAAACTAGCGCCAAGATTTTTTTCAATTAATCATAACATTACACCAATGCTCTTGTCCCTCTTTACGAAATAGTAAAACTACTCTAACCATAGATATTATCTATAGGTACTAATTTTGATAAGGTGGTCCGAGGAGTTGGTGTGGCCCGGGGACTGGTGGAACACGTTAAGTTGCTTATATTATTAAGTATCTTTAATAACTAACTGCGACATTGTCTCTAACGAGTGACTACAACGATACTGCGTATTACGCCAGCTAGCTCCTTGTGCGCAAATATAACAGTATATGAGCGTTATTTCAGCTATTATATCGATCTCACCGCTCACGTGCCCATACAATCTTAGTTGGTTGACGAGCTCCTCGAAGATGGGCGGCCGAAGGCGAGTCTCACTGTCTTAGCCCAAACCCTGGGAATAAGAACATCATCACTTTAGACCCAGATATATACGCAAACACAAATTTTGAATTCTGACACAATGCCCAAGTACCATCATCTATCTACAAACGCCCAAGCAGCCTAAACATGAAATGCTGTGTCAAGATTTGACAACCCGAACCACCCTATCAAACCCAACAGAGCATGAAAATTCAGTCAACACACACACTACATCACACACAAAGTCACAGTAATCACTACCAATCACAACCAATCACAACTCACCTTACCGTCATCATCATCAGTACCACCATCAGCAAAGATCCCGCACCCAAGCGCAACGACCGCGCTGCGCGAACCCCGCTTTCACGATATGATATGTCATACCCGTATTTGCCACTCTCGGCGCCGCCACGCCCGCACTATGACACACACGCGATACGGCGCAGCCAAGCCGATAAGAAGAGTCATACGCGCTATAGACAAGCATGTGACGCGTCTGACAGTGGTGAAAAGGGGGGGGGGGGACGATGGGAGGGTACAGTACGGAGAAGTCGGATATCCGGGAAGTTAGCCGGAGATGATGATCAACATGGGCAGTATGTTGTGAATACTCGGGAAGAATAGTGAGTGTTGCACGTGCAGATATTGAGATTGCGGGATCCGAGGAGTCTCCCCTTGAGCGGTGAGGTATTTTCTGCGAGGTTGGATGAGGGCTGACGTTGAGGCTACTGCGGGTGCCCCGTTAGAGTATCTATTATTTACATAGAAGGAGGTTCACAGCGCCGGTTTGGGCGCAGGCTACAATACCCGGCACACGGCGAAAGCTCGGTGGGCAATGCCGGCGTGGATCGCGGCTGAGGTGTGTGAAGGTTGGTGGGTGCATGTTTATAATGTGGAGAAAGAACGACGGGGAGACTCCGGCATTTTTGGTAGGATTGATTGATGTTATGATGATCCATAAATGTCAGGAAGGTTTAATTATCTGCAGAGTGTTATCCACGGAATGAATGGCATTCCGAAGTCCGTTAAAGATGTGTGACCTTGTTGGATGCTTGGTACGACAAGAAACCACATGTCCATGGACAATAGACTAGGTAGTCTATCTATAACACCTTGGAAGCCAGTACTGGCATGGTGTGCTGATCGGTTAGCGAAGATCTCCAGAGGCTCTCATGAAAACTGGGCTTGTTCCAGGCTGTTCGTATGACGAAATGCGGTGTATACACAAGGTTTTCTGACAAGTTCATTCCGGATGAGCCCAGGCAAGACGACTATGCAGCTTGGTATGCGTGAATGAGTCTACTAGGCGACAAGCGATAGGCCGGACATCCGATTGGTAACAAGGGCAAGCGGGAAAAGTTGGAAGAAAAGGGCAGGCAGATCAACGATGAAACGGGCTTTCGGAAAGAAGATACAAGACCTTGCACGTTGTGCAGGCGTATTTGGCGGTCTGTTTAGGGTTGTTCGGACTTACTGGTCATTTGTCGAAGGAGGGGTAACGATGCAAGTGCTGACGGAGCGCCCAGCCGCAGCAATGTAGGTAGAGTCCTGCTTCAACAAACGGAACGGAAGGCACCCAAGTTGATAGCCATGGTTACTAAACAGGCTGATGAAGGATTGTAAAACCGGTTGGTCGGGCAATAAAATGCGTATTGCAAGTGCATCTGCAACGATGAGATCTTGTCTCAGCCAAAAATAGCCACTCAAAATGCTAGGTAGTTTGAAAGGCCATGCGTGTGCAGCTACTTCTGTGCGTATTCACAAGCGAATGAAGAAGGTCGTTCGGGTTGTTGCTCAGTGGTGGATGGATCAAAGGATTGCCGCGTCAGCCCACAGTGACGATTTAGCCTGGAGTGCAACCATGAGTTAAAAACGATAGGTGGGTCGTCGATCTACGTGCTGGAAAGCCGCCTGGTGCATGCAGCACACTGCGGGCAGATTCCGTTGTCATACATTTGATGAGAACGCTCTCACAATCACCGAATGTAAGCGCCCTGGTTGGTCTGCAGCCTGAATGGCTGTGACCAGCTTACGAAGGATCTGTCCTTGTAAGCCGCCATCAGTTCAGTAGCACCGAACCTCACATTGCTTTTGACACATTCACTACATAGGTAATGTAACGACGCATTGTGCATGAAAGGGATGCTCAGGCCAGCATCTGGGTCTTACAGGCAAAAATGTGACTGTAAGTTTGTAACTGTGTAGGATCTTGACTAGGGATAAAAGCATGCTAAGCCGGAGTAATATTTCCGTATTAGTTAATAGTATTACAAGCGACCGACCGGTGTTGTGGCTGTAAAAGGGAAAGCATAATCTAGGTGAAATGGTCCGACCTCGGGATGCTCATGGTTAGATGGAGAAACCTGCTCTATATTAGCTGCAGTGCCGACCAAAATTTGCATCAGGAAGCGCCTCTCTGCCGCCGCGATTCGTATCGTGGATGACATTGCCAGGATCCATCATACGCACTGGTACGATCCACTTTCTTCAGAGCAACCGAATCAGGCGGTCTGGTCGGCGGATGCAAGCAGCAGTCGGACCTAAACAGGTGCGACAAACAAATAGACCGGGCCAACGTGGAGCATCCAGAAGGAGTGAGTGCAAACAAGGCCACCGGCTTGAAACAGTCACTAGATCCTGACCCTAGCATGTGGATGCAACTTTGGGGGTTGAGTATCGCTTCAGCCGCTGCGCACCGGAAGACGACATCCCATGCTGTCAGACTCCGGAAGAGGGTATACTTTCAGCATGTGCAAGGCTGACGAGAAGCGAAGGTGTTCCGAACCGCATCACTGTGTCCCTGGTCACTAAACTCTCTCGGGAATTGTAGGTTTGTGTAAGATCGTTCGTTGTGGAGCATGACTGGTGAGACACGCGATGTGTGGTGCATTCAGTCATGCAAGGTGTGCACTGAAGCGAGCGAGTTGCAGGACTGTTGATCGGAAGTACCTTGTGACTGACCGGGGGTTGTTGCTTCCCAGCCTCCATCAGTCGCAATTTCAGTCTCGCAATTCCTGATATCTGGGTACCAGAACCTTGTGTTTAGCAGATAGGGGTAAGAGATTGGATGTCACTGCTCCCAACTCCCCATGTCAACTGACACGTATGGTGTTGGAAAGCCAGGTACGTAACGGAGGCTGAGTACCCAGGCGGTTGTTGCTGCCTTTGTGGCGTTGTGCTGGCCGACCGGCAAATATCGCTTGCATTTTCGCACCTTGTCAGGGTGCCAAAGTGGCTCACCTACCATCGCTGTGTTAGGGGAGAGCCCAACGGCGCCCCGTGATTGGATTTCATGTGGAGAAAATCAAGCAAACGAGCCCCAGATATGTGGTGAGGCTAGTGTCCGTCAAGGGCACATGCACACATACCGCTGTGCCCGCAGAAGAAATTTGACGTCTTCAATGTTGCCTGCGCAGAGTCTAGAACACAAAGCTAAGCCAGCTCCTTGCTCGAGATCGCCGTTACCACCAGTATGCTAGCCTGCCAGATATGCTTCTTCATGCACCACATCCATTGTGTTGCCTAATGACGCTTGTGCTACGGAGAATTGGGAGAACGGAGAAAGGCGGCGGCTTGTATGACTGGCTACTAGGTATTTTTAATGGTACGCGTATGCATTACGATGAAGTCACTTGGTGATGACACAGCACGCCCCTTCCATCGAAACTAGGGAGATCTTTTTCTCCTAGAAAATATGTGGAGTCGCATCCGGCCTACCAGGGATAGCGAACCCTAGCTATCGAGTTTGTGTTGGCTAACGAACAATGTGCCGCACATACCGCCACCCTTGAGTTTAGCTTGCGAACAGTCTTTTCACAGTGCAACGCCACGTTTGGGACCCACTCATCTCGTGGGCGGCCGAAGGATACGTCATCGAAGGCTTTTTTTCCACGTCGCAGATTACTGGGTTGGGGCTGGTCAGAGATGGGCCGCACTTGGCCCATGTCGGGACAAATGCTTTTCCAGGTTTAAATTTAAGCCCAGCGCCCTGGTGGGACGAAGTGAGTCCGGCGACAAATGAATCCTGGAGGCGTACGCGTGAAACCACAGCCTTTATGATCTAGATAGATAAGGCCAGCAAACACAACACGGCAACCAGGCGCGGGTTTCCAAATGGTGTGATGACTGCGACGGTGTTGTGTCCATGTGGCTACCGTTCAGGTGCTCCTAGCTGACATTCCACAACCATGAACTGCAGGTCAGCTTTCCGTGCCCAGGCCAGCTTTCCGTGCCTTGATCCGCCACCCTTTGTTGCAGGATGCGACGAAACAATCAATATCAAGTTGGTGCTTATGAAAAGATTCATCTCGTGATGCACAAGCTAGGACGGCTGGGATGCAAATCTTGCCATCCAAGACACCGAGGTCGAGTGCTGCAGTCATGCATAGCGAGTGTGATATGCGGAATGGCTTGAAGCACAAATGATTGGAGCTAGTCGCGACTGTCGGTTCCCATGCAAATGCCGCGGCGCAAGAGCAGACTGGTAGTGTAGCCGATGTGCAGAATGGAGACGCTTGTTGGTCGGAAGGTTGGTATCAAGGTGGTCGTGGGGACGTGTCTTGGAGTGGAATATGTCAGGACTCAGTCATTTAGCACCAGGAAGTCGGCACGAAGAAATGGATGGCGTTTTGCTGCAGCCAAGAAAACGTTAATGAGGAACCCCACCCCTGCACTGCCAAATTTGAAGAGTGGACAATACGCTCGATTTGGCGAGCAGACACAGACCCCCTGACAGGATCCAGTTCGTTTGAACCAAATCATCCTTGTGCCCGCGTTGGACCGCTGTCGATCATCAAGACGGGACGAAACCAGGGTGCTCGGCGCTTCGGCCGTGGTTCAGGATGACTTGGCCCGGAATTTCTGGGAGTCAAACGGTATTGCCGGTTTTGGGCTGGTGACCGTGGGGGGAGGGGGGGGGACTAGGGAGGCCATGGTGGGCATTTTATGCAGATGAACTACGGCAGATGGCCACTTTGAACCGTCGTCATGGTAGGCGAAGGCTGACGCAAACATCGGTTGATGATAGACTACCTAGCACCTAGTGGATGGGCACTATTGTAGGAGGCAGATTTGCAGATTTGCAGAGGCACACGGACGAAGGCGCGTGGGGATGGGAGTGTGGATGCAGCCAATACTTGCCGGGAGGGCGATGTCATGTTGTGATGCTGATTGATGCATGGCACTGAGCTAGGAGGCGGCGATGGGATGGTTTCGACAGTTGCGGTGATGAAGCTGGTGCAGAGTAGTGCTTCTTTTTTTTTTTTTTCCTAGGCGGAGGCTAACCACGGCAGGGTGTGAATACACTTTAGACGTAACCCGCGGCGATGGCTCGCAGCAGCGCAGGAGCCAGGCTCCCACGACCAAGCGCCGAGGGGAGACGGCTGGCCGTGTCCGGCGTTGTCAGCTCGCTGGCAGACGGCTGTTGGGCAGGCTGTTGGGTAGGCTGTTGGGTGACCTGGGCTGCAGGGCTGAGGGACCATGGGGGACGCTGGGGAGGCGTGCATGGGCAGCCGGGTGAAAGCAGGATGCTGATTGCAGCAATCTCGGGCAGCGTCGCGCCGTTGGCTGTGTGACGCGTGAGCAGCAGCGGTGGCGGCATGTCTGATGCTGCAGAGGAGATGCAGCGATACAGCGATGGAGCGATGCAGCGCCCGTGTCATGTCATGGAGTCGTGGGCCCCGTTACAGGCGGCTGCCATTCTGGAAAGACGCTCGGCTGCACGGCAGCCAATGACGGCGGCTGGCCAGCGCCCACCCCAGATCGATGTGGAGAGTGAGACTGGACGAATGCTGAAATGCGCTGAATCAAAGCTGATTCCCTGCCCTTAGTGCGGCACCCATGGGCCAGCACCTTGGTTTGCCGGCTGCACGCGCGACCGCCCAGGAGGTGCTGGTGCTACTGGAAAGCGAGATGGATCCCGCGCCGGCCAATCAGCAGCGCCCAGGGCAGCGCCCAGCAGCACCCGCTTTTCTACTCTCTCCGAAACTACTGCGCCAGTCCATGCCCTCCATGCCCTCCATCCGCCCCTGATCTGTGGCCTAAGCATCCATCGCCGGCCCATCCATAGGCTCGTGTATCATCCAGCCCGCATGCCTGCTCTGCGACTGCTGCTCTGTAATTATGCCCTCGCTGGCGCGGCTAATCGCCTCCCTCCTGTCTTTGTCCAACACCACCCAGCACCCCCCCACCGCCCACCGCCCGCCTTGGGGCTAGCTGACCGCCTGGGCGGCCACCGCCCATGCCTCGTCGCCCACCACACGACACTCGACATGGCCGTCGTCGTTGCGAGCCTCTGCACGGATGCTCCGTTGCGCCATGATACATTGGTACCCGCCTGCTCGCCTGCCTGCTCCTCGCCCTGCCATTCGCCCATGGCGCCCGTTCCTGTTCGTTCGCATTCTGCCTCCCCATGCCATGCTTAGGACGATCGTTCTAGCCGTGCCACTCGGCCTGGTCGTTACAGCACTCCCTCACCGAGCCATCCCTTGGTCGCCCCGTCTAGTCAATAACCTTCCTTCTGCACCGTCCTGGTCCGCCATCACCACCCCTTGGGTTTCCGCTAGTCTAAGCCCTGGCATCCCTTCTATCGTCTATGACTCTTGCTGCCATCTTTGTCCTTCGTGCCACTTCCCCATCTACCCTTCCCAATCTGTCTATATGTCTTGGCATTCCGTATACCTATGCACTTGTCCCCCACCGTCTCTTGCTACCAAGTGCCTTGATCACTACTTCAGTCTCCCGTTCCCTCGTCTCTTTCCATGACATCGTCTTCACCCCCATCCAATCTTGCAAACATGTCAGGCCATATGCACACCACACAGCTATCTCGCCGTGCTTCTCGAGGTTCGGGTAGCCAACCAGCTGCCCGCTCCTCACGGATAGAGAAACCAAAGAGCCACCACAACAGCCCACGCATGGTCGAGAGACGGAAAACCACCACTGAATCAAAATTATATGCAACCCTCGACGACCATTACCGCATGATGTTTGGCATCGAGCCTGAGGATTCCTATGATGAGCGTCCACAGCCCAGCCGACCAGTTAGCTGGCACCCTTCTTCAGCACAATTCCAGGCACAGCACTCGACCTCATATTTTGAGCCTCAGCAAGATTGGTCGAGGCAGGCCACAGCATCACCACGCATCTCAACCCAAGGATCCGATTTTTACTCCCTCTCAAACCGGAACTCCAGTTATGAGACCACCTCCAACTACTCCTCTTATCCCGGTGTTTACGGGGCACATAGAGGCTCGGATGAGTCTGACTATAGCTGGCAGGGTGCACAACAACACACCCCATCATATGCACACTCTGCTATCAACACTCCCACCACTGAGCCACTTCCCTGGTATCTGCAGCAATGGGCTCAGAAAAATCAAGAACGTGCCACTGTTATTTCACATCATGGTTCTCCAGATTTCCTCCCTATTCAACACCCAACTGCACCTGACCAAGACATGGAAGAGGATAGTGGCGAGAAGCTTGTAGCATTGGGACTCTACGACCTCCCTGACCCTACTTCATCTTGGAATGGATTTGAGGAGGCAACGGGCAAGGGCTTGAAGCTCGAAGAGACCTGGCAACCACCTGAGGACGAGGATGACGAGGAAGATGAGGACGTGGCAGATGATACGAGCTCCGAGGCCAGTGATGAACCTTCACCATTGCCCTCGGCCAGCGAGACCACTCAACAATTGCAGCTCCCTGTCCACGTCAAAGCCCAGACCCCTGGAAGCATGGACGGACAAAGCTTTTTCTTCGACGATGACGAAGCAGTATCCAAAGAATGGTGGTACCAGCAAGTCAAGCAACCTTCCATGCCAGTGCAGGACAATGGCTTGGGCTACGGCTGGCTGTGAAAGATGTACATTCCACTCTTCCGATCATGAAACACATTCATGAATCGATTTTTTTAGCATAGCACGGCGTTTTGATTTCCAACTACTTGGTTGGACTGGAAAAGATACATGGGATACCCAGCCTTCATTGGCACATACGCACGACCAGCGTTTGCATCGCTCAGCTTTTTGAGGTCAGATGGTCATTATGTATAATTAGTTCTAGTATAGCCCACTTGCATGGGCATATCCAACAAATTTCAGCACACTATGTGCTGTTGAGTCAATGTTTCCCGCTTGCCTATGCTCGAGTCTTGACGTTACTGCAATAGAAAATAACCCCTGGGACCACTTGTACGTAGGCGCTATCCAGAAAGAAGCCTAGCGTCCTGAGCTGGCATCCACGATGTCACCAACCTCAGCATGTTAAATTGCCTGCAGGCCTCTCTTCAACAATTCTAACCTCCAAGCCTACTTTACTCCGGCGGTAAAACTAGGGTTCCTCAGCACATGTCGCAAGCTAGTGCTCTCGCACCACGAAACAATAGTACCTAGATGATCGTATCGGCGTCATACCCCCGCTTTCATCATTACAGGCGTATCCCGGATTAGAAGTCCCCACAGTCTGCTAGAGACCAAAATCTGCACAAGTGTGATCGCTGGTCAGCGGAATCTGCTTACGTCCGCACCGCTGAGCTTGAACGTTTGAACCCCGGCACTCGCCGAAGGGCCGATAGCCTCAGATTGTCTCACAAGCACAGTCCTCGCTCTCACCGACGACATGGCGGTCCTCAAGCCGACTTGCTCCACTTGCCGACTAACAAACGCCTGGGCAGCGCCTTGCAGAGTCGCTCATTCTTGGCCACAGCTCGCGGCACTTGCCTCTTGGGGGCGAATTCCTAGCGCAGGGCCACTAAAGTCTGCCATCCTGAGGCTGCCACGCAGTGACGGGAACTACGAAATTTAGGTTTGGTTGAGATTGTCATTGGACAAAGTTTCTAGAATACGGGATCGTCTGCGCAGATGCCGCTGATTCGTTGACTCACCCTTCGTATCGATAAGTCGATGCATATCGACCACAATTGTTCATTTGTCCCATCTAGGCGCAAACTCACGTGCGTAAAATTGATCCCTTTTCTGGATCCACTAGTCGGCACAGATTCGCGACCAATCGCAGAGCACAGGCCCGCTGCAGCACTCTGGCACGTGTTTAGCGGCGCCGCCATTTGCCAGCTTCGAAGCGTTTTGTCGGATCATGGATCCTCGACACATGCAATTTGTGGTAACGCCGTGGCGCGATAGCCAGGAGCTGTTTCAGCTGCGACGTGACCTGTACGGGCCCGAAACTATTAAAAAAGAACGGGCTATAAACAAGGTGAGCTGACTATGCTACGATGCAGCCCAAATATCCTGCTGCAGGGGATGCCTAATGGCATGGTGAGCTAAGCTGATGACAATACGGCACAGGTTTTTGCCTGGCGGTTGAGGAAGCAAGATGGACTCCCGTTGTTGCTGGATTCGACAGCAGACATTATTGATATAATCCTTCAAGATGCAAATAAGGAGCTGAAGCACAATGCTCTGCGGTTATTGTATGCTGCTGCACTATCAAGGTAGGCTCACGCAAGGTTTCGATTGTTTTGCTTTTTTTTGTTGCTTTTTTTGCTTTTTTTTTTCTTGCTGAGATCTCCTTGGTCATCACCATCTGCGACTCTGTGTGCTCTCAAGGCATACAGTCTTCTCATACATTTCGCATTGTTCAACTATTTATTTTTCTATTTTCTCAAGCCAATACCACGGGATGCGCTGGATTCTCGCCTGACCCTTCTCAGATTCATCACTGGCCTTGCAGACACCCAGATCGAACTAACTCGTGACAAACCTTCATGGTTCCCACCTGGAAAATCACTCCAACTCCCACTTCCACTATTAGAGCTCCGGCATCGCATTGTTCATCGTCACCTACCAACCCTGGCTGAATTGAAATGCGCGGCCCAAGACTCCCTAGATTGGCTATGGGAATGGTACTGGAGCCAACTTGACCACGCCTTCGGTACTACCCAGTCCAACGATATCAGTACAGAACTGGAAGGACCAGACAGCATTCGAGAAAAGCTCCAGGCCCTTGTAAAAACCTACATCAAAGACCGTAAAACTGAGATCAAATCCCGTACCCCCAACCCCCAAGCCAGCCAAACCGCACTATCAACATACACCCGCCTCGCACCACCTTCCCACTCCACCCTCCTCTCCCTCCTCACCACAGAAAAAATGATTCTCCCCACCACCAAACCCACCGCAAACATGGCCGGCGCATTCCTCATCTGGGACCCCTTCCTCACCATCCTCATCCCCCCCAACGCACTCACAACATCCCTCCTCAGCACCCTCAATGCGCCCTCGCACCTCCCCGCGCCGAACGACCCAGCCAAAGACGGCCTCCACCAATGGATCGCGCACATTCTCACCTCGGAGGCATGGGCGTCTGTGCGCTCCGATTCACTCGTCGACGACGTGCTCGCAACGTGTTTCTGTGCGCCGGGGTACTGGAATGTCAGGGTTGCGGAGGGCGTGCTTGGAGATGGGGAAGGTGTGTGGGGCGACGTGTTGAGGGCGGCGAGGGCGGATGAGGGGTGGGAGAAGGGCGTGAAGGAGGTGGGAGATTGTGCTGGGGAGAAGAGGAGGGGGCCACAGAGGGTTGGGGCGGGGAGGGGGAGGCCGATTGGGTGGGTTGAGGGGGGGTGTGGGGACGATGAGTGAGTGAGTGGTGTAGTTGTGATTCGGCGTGGGAAGATGGGATTGGGTAGATATGCGGTACTAATACTTGGTGTGATCAGGGCTGTGTTGTGCACTGAGTCTATATTGAACAGGACAAACTCTATTCAGTTACACCTCAGTTACGCCAGTCGTTCGCGAGTCATGACCAAATCGAATGATAGCATGATCAGCCGTGACAGTAAATCCATTTCTTTTATCTATATGTCACATAGAAGGCTATGTATCTGTATGCATACTCTACCTCGCTTCATCGCTTCACCCCTCCATCCCTCTCCCATCAATTCCTCCCCTCCACAAACCTCCCCCCTCACTCCCACCGGGTATCAAAAATATCGCACTGCCGCAAAAGCACCGCTCAAATCAACAAATCCGCATCCGGCTGCCAAAGCAACAACTCCCTATCCGCAGACGCCAGCAAATTCGTGCGCGGATTGTACCCCACAATGGCGCTCTTTCCATGCCCCGGCAGCTTCTCCATGGGCTCGAGGATATTCGTCGGGGTGGGCGCCTGCGAAATGTCCCACACGAGCAAGCCCTCGTCGGCGCAGCCGCCGACAAGATACTGCCCGTCGGGCGTAACGCACGCGTCGCCCTGGCCCGCAACCTGCGCGCCGGCAGACGGCGACGCACCCGCCGAAAGACGACCAGTGGGCCCAGCCTTGCGGTAGCAAAAGTGCGTGAGTTCGCCGGAGAAGGCGTCGAGGACGAAGTGGCCTGCGCCATTGGTCGCAAGGAGCAGATTCTTGCCGTCATTTGTGAACTCGATTTTGGCCCACTCGCCCTTTTCGCGGCCGAGGAAGCGCTGCTCAAGTTCCTGCATGTCCCAGGTGGCGAAGGGGGGCTTGTCGTAGTTGCGCACGTCGTAGAGGAGCACGTGTTGGGTCGAGGGCGAGGCGATGGCCATGACGGTGGCGGACGGGTCGTACGCGGCGAGGTAGGCGCCGTGCAGGTTGAGCATGCCGTGGTAGTTGGGCGAGGAGAGGTTCCAGAGGCGGACCGTGTTGTCGCGCGAGCACGAGAGGAAGGTGTCAGACGAGGGGCACAGCGCGATAGACGTCACCGTGTCGGTGTGGCCCTTGAAGTAGCGGATGTACGAGTTGTCGTGCGTGGATAGGTAGCGGATGGTGTCGTCTACCTTGGTGCTGGCGTACACGATGCTCTGGGCGTGGTGGGAGAAGCGCGCGAGGTGCACGCCATACTTCTGGCTCTTGAGCTCTTTGGCGTGCTTGCCCTCCTTGCAGTTGTAGATCTGGAGGGTGTCGTCGTCGCGCGCGATAATGGCTAGCTCGCCCGTGTCGTCAAAATCGAGCGAGGTGACGGATGCGGTGCCTGGAGGGGGAGGCTTGAAGCGCCGTGAAGGGCGGAAGCTTGCTATGACGTCGCTGACCTTTTGAGTGGGTTGGCCGACGGGTGCTGCTGAGCCGGCTGCCATGGTGAGATATACGTCTGCTACCTTTCAGGGCTGCTCGGGGGCATATCTGCCGCGGTGTTTCTCCACAGCCAATGGGGGGGGGTCGTGTTCCTGTGCTGTGCCCGTCAGGTCGTCACCCGCCAAAAGCTGAGCCGGCGGGATGCGCAGGAGCTTGGTCGGCCTGGACCCTGAAAGCTTGGCATCTATTGCGTGCCGACAGCGCCGGTCCGACCTCGGACTGCAACTTTCGTAATTCTGGACTTCGGTGGTCAATCATCCTGTGCCTGGCACAATGACGGAGTCGCCCGCTCACTCATTCATCGTCACAGTCACGTAAGCACATCGACGTTTGCTGGTAAGAGCCTAACGTCGGCACCGTCCGCCCTCGCCCACGAACTCCTTTTCGCAGCCCGGTTTTCGTCGTTCGTCATCACTTGGTAGAGGGCAGTTTCAGCCGGAGCAAACGGTGGAAGCATGTCCACAACGCTGGGGTATGCGCCTCTCCAGCCTTACCGCCGCCATCGCTCACCATTCACATATCAGGTCTTTCATAGCTGGCGGAATAGCAGCGTGCGGAGCGGTGACGGTTACCCACGGATTCGAGACTGTCAAGATCCGGTACGCGCCGCCTCAGGATGCCCGAACCACAGTCTGTTGACGAGACACCAGATTGCAATTACAGGGAGAGCTACAGGCCAAGAAAGATGCGCCACGAATGTACAGGGGCGTCTTCCACGGCGTCGGCGTCATCTTGAAGAATGAAGGACCGCGAGGTTTGCTGCGCGGTCTGGGGTGCGCCTATGTCTATCAAATGACCCTCAATGGCTGTCGCCTAGGCTTCTACGAGCCCCTCCGCAACACCCTCACCAAAGCAATCTACAAAGACGGCTCCGTGCAATCCTTCGGCATAAACATCTTCTCGGGCGCAGCATCAGGCATTCTCGGCGCTGCCGCGGGTTCCCCCTTCTTCCTCGTCAAAACGCGCCTCCAATCCTACTCCCCCTTCCTCCCAGTCGGCACCCAACACCACTACAAAAACGCCGTCGACGGCATGCGCCAAATATACACAGGCGAAGGCATCAAGGGCCTCTACCGCGGCGTCGGCCCCGCCATGGTCCGCACAGGCTTCGGCAGCTCCGTCCAACTGCCCACCTACTTCTTTGCAAAGCGCCGCCTTGTTCAGCACCTCGGCATGCAAGAAGGTATGCCCCTTCACATCGCCAGCAGCACTGCCAGCGGCTTCGTCGTCTGCTGCGTCATGCACCCGCCCGACACCGTCATGTCGCGCATGTACAACCAGACCGGCAACTTGTACTCCTCTGCCTTTGACTGCTTGTACCGCACTGTCAAGACGGAGGGTGTGCTTGCAGTGTATAAGGGCTATTTTGCACATTTGGCGCGCATTCTGCCGCATACGGTATGTTTTTGACTTAGAAGAGTCTTTGATGGAGGCTAACTGGATGGTAGATTCTTACTCTTACGCTTGCGGAGCAGACAATTAAGCTTATGAAGAAGTTTGAGGCGAGGATACTATCTACTGAGGTTGAGGCTAAGGTATGATGTTGTACTGCTCGGATAAGTGTACGATGTGCAATGGTCTTGTATATATTTGCTTTGGGGTATAGCTTCGCATAGCGCTTTTGTTTATTCTGAAATGGGGGATTGGATAGAATGGGATAGTATAAGTAGATAGAGAGGATATAAAGGCTTTGGGGACTCGGTGAATATATGTTGTAGAAGTATTTGTGTTGTGACAAAATTGATGTGGATGAATGATTATCAAGAACACTAGTGAGACCTCTGCGTGTCACAAAGTATTCTACAAATTTTGTCTTTTCTAGTATAACACGACACTGGTCAAGACGATGAAACAATGAAATGCAAGATTTCATATACTCTCCACCCGATACTACCACCGTTTCGTACAATGCCTCATCATGTGTGTGGCGAACAATACCCTGTATGGAAACATACTTTTTTTTTTTTTTAGGCAGGCATTCCCATTGATATTTCCATATCTGTGTGAAGTCGTCCCTAAGAGCGTATTCTGCTTGCCGTAACATCATAAAGCATTAAAAGACTTGCTCGTTTTGGATATAATCCATCTTCTGCGACGGTTCCACAAATGATGAGGCCTAAAGCGATGACTGTTTCTACTATTATTGGGGAACAATACTCTTCATAAGGTGACTTTGCATCAAGGAGCGAAAGCGTAATGGCTGCTTCTTCTGCGGTCACTCGGAGAGTGTCGAGTTCCGGGGACCGTTCCAGTAGGCTCGAGATGGAAGACGTTCCATATGGCTCAGATGAATAGAATGGCTATTCGTTGATCAGTTTCCAAGGAACATCCTTATCACCATGCACCATGCCGTGAAGTAACCTTGCTGTGGAGCCAAGGGCTGTGTCAAAAGTTTAAGCATCATCTGTCATCGATTTCTGTCCGTACGGGCCAGCCCAAACCAACGAACGAGCTGTTACGCACGGCATCAGGGGTAAAGAAGACGCACAGGCCCAAGGGCCTATGCACGGAAACATATATATACAACACCTACTTTAACTGCGTACGATAGACACAATCAAGAACGTTACTTTATCCTTTCCTTACTTTACCGTACGCTAGCGTATACCTTGCTTCCCTGCAAGCCTTTGCGGCAGACGAAGCCCCATCAACAATTTCCGATATTGCTTTCCGAATGTGCTTTGAAATAATCTGCTCCAAGGGATACGGCCACTGGCCTTCCAACCGTAACTAGATCAGATGATACTCTAGGCGTTTTGTACTACGTATGCCTTCTCAATAGTCCAATATACGGACATTTAGACCAAATAGTCAAAGACATATTGAAGCGAGCCAGCCGACATCACACTAACCAGTGACTTTAATAGTCCTGCCCAATCCCCTACTCACATTCCCTATATCCCAGAGTATCTCTGCGACGGAGACTGAAGTTGCATATCCCCATCCTGGAGGTATTCCGTCAGATGGCGAGTAGGATGTACAGGGCTAAGTAATGGATTATACCTAAGAACTTCATCGATGAGGGTTGCAAAAGGCGTCTTTGCAAACACACCACGGCATGCTCAGATGAGGGTTTGCCATTGCAGTAAATACGGTGGTACTTGGGCAGTGCCTCCATCTTCTTGACGAATTCATGCAGTCTCCGCTGACTCGCCCTCGTGAATATTCTCCCATAGCAGCAAACAAAGCTAAGCAATTGGACCCCTCATTTGTCTGCGGGAGGTCTCGTACGATATGGCGATACCCAAATCCGAACCAAAGGGCATCACCGAAAGAAACCGCACGAGGTAAGGTTATTTAGTGGAGACAGTACGTTCTTGCGCCCAGTCAATGAGAGCGAGGATTTGCTGCCGACTACCTTCCCTACTTAAATCTATACGGGTCGACGTTCGCTGCGGATAGGCGTGAAAGGGCATCGAGGCTGAATCCAATAATAATACGACTTGCGATCTACACCTAATCGACAGAGCCTTGCTATTGGAAGCTTGAACCACCTCCAGTGCCTCCGGCTGAGGGCGGTTGGAGGGACACTATTGGTGAATATGAATGAGTAAGAGACTATTCTAGCATACTTGAAATCTAAGGGCAGGCGACGTGAAAAGTGTAAATACTGGTTGACTAACGCATACATGAGGAATCGGCGCCTCTTTTTAGACATACGTGGCATAGTTAGTATTATTAGCTGGCTTTCACAGGGCAGAATAAATCAGGTCGAGATAAGCCAGAATCAGTCGTGATAGGACAAGACTGCGACGTGCTTTTCACCTTAGACACAAGGCTCAGAGACACTTTTATCGAAATAGAACGCAAATCAGCACCAGTCGTAAGGAGAAACATTTTGTAAACACCTCCAGTTAGTAAACCCCAAGGGGCACGGATAGCATGAAACGTGGACTTGAAGAAAGACTTATGCATCTCCCAATGCTTCGGGTCGATATGGCCTTCTAGGCACAGATATATTTATAATCCAACATTCATAGCTTTCAGTCCCAGAAACAGTAATGCGCCATGAGCACCTAGTGTCAAGAACTAAAACATTAGCCCCAGTGGAATTGTTTTTGAATCGCGCCCGGTTGTGTAACATTAAATTCACGGGGGTTATGGAGGCTCATAGTGCGGCTATCGTAGGGTGTATGCTTTGCCAAAATTCAGTTCATTTTGACAACGTTTGTTGACAAGAATTATAAGTTCACAGGAAACCATTCCTCTCGCCAAAGGAATGCAAATAGATATAATTCTTAGAGGTTAAGAAAAGCCTTGGTCGGGACATGCAGCGAGGAGGAGTTGACCTCAGGAGTCTTCGGGTTTTATGTTTTGGGAACCATGCCATACCAGACAACTGGATCCTGTTCTGAAGCCCACCTAATAGACTAGCTTGATTCAAGGGTGCTTTATTTAGGGGGGCATTTCGCCGGTATTTTGAATATCAATTCGTGTCACGCCAGTCATCAACTCATCGTTACCCTGGCGTCATCAGCCGGAACGAGCCAATTGGCTATTGCTGATAGGATCTCTAGAGACTTCAGGAAAATTACTGAATGTGTGAAAAAAAAAAAAAAAAAACCCCCAAATATCATCACACGTGGAATCGTGAGACACACCATCCACTGATATTCATCTTCCAGCCTCGGCAAGCTAGATGTACCACGACTGGGGTGAGAGCGTACCCTTGACCTTTTGCTGATGCCCTGCAACGTGAGTCATTTTATCACACGTTCTCCGCTCTTTGCTTGGGTGGCAACACCAACGCGTAATTTGACCATGATGATGATATTGCACTGAAACCTGAGACCACAATGTCACTGCTGATCATCGCATGACTACACAAGCACGCAATGTGTCGGATCCTCGCTGCGCCTTCGCTCCACCATATTGCTTTTTCGGCAAAGAAGATTTTTCTTGGGAGCTGAGCCGCATCACCCGTCCTGCAGGGCGCAACAGATGCAGATTCGCTTGTCATGCAGACTGAAAATTTGAGAGGTGACGAGCCAGGATTGAAGTTGTAACCAAAAGCAAATTACAAACGTGCAAGGATTGCATCCAAACCGCACTCCGCGGAGTAGCAGCTTCGAAGGTAAGCAAATGGCATTGGGCGTAGATGAATGCGTTGCTGACTGCACCTTCAGGATTTGTGCGATGACCCGTGACCAACTTGCAGTAATACTTGGGGAGAAAGATACTCCAACCACTAAGGAACGGAAGCGTGGTGATGCGCGTAGAGTGTGGAGTGCATTAAAAGCGGAGTATAGTTAGGTACAGAAACGTAACAAATAGCACGAACAAAAACCGGGTGTCCACATGCGAGCGGACCGATTCGCAAAGCGGCGTTGTCCGTCATCGAGTTCACCATTTGGTTTGAGGAAGATACCTTGATGATGAGATTGTATGGCTTGAAGACCAATTTAGTCGCGCACGATGAGAATTGTGTAGACGAGATGTACGACTCTTATTTGCAAGTCAAAAGATCAACAATTCCTGGTAGAATTGGTAGTGTGCCAGCATGACAACATGGCGTTGAGGGTGGCCATGGTTTTAGCGTGTGGTTGTGCTCGGAGTATATGATGGATAGGTATAAAGAATTATGGCGGGATTGCAAACACTAAGCGTTGTAGTGCACCATGCTACTGTAGGCGTGTGAAAGCGGCGTGAGAGCGAAGTGAAGCGTGCAACTCCGCATGGCGTTGATCATTTCCGCAGATGTGCCGAGTGAGGGGGTCAAGTTGCTCGGTTCATCGGCATCGGCTCCAGCTTTCCAGGGTCTGTGGATCCAAAGTAGGCCTGCTCATAAGCCTCAAAAGAAGCAAAAGTGATGTGCAGAATAGCCGACATGAAACAAGACGATTTTGTTGGAGACAGATTCGCTTGGGCTCCAGAATGTTTGCTTTGCTGTAGGTGTCAAGGCACGAGCAAGGTTGGCTTTGCCACAATAATTTTGATTCTGCAGCCTCACCACTTGGCCGCAAGCAGATTAGAAAACCCATCTCACCGTTCAAGTTGTAAAGAGACGCGTCTCGCCATGGTGGCCTGCGGCTTTTCTGCACGTTGTCCATTGGCATTGGCCAGGCTGCCTTGGAGACTAACGAGGCACTATGCGCCTTGTGGAACAAGAGTCTGGGGCTGCCAGGGTTCTTCTCCGCGTTCCCAAAGCGACGGGTCATCTGTGCACTCTGTCAAGCGATATTATTAGGCCCCTCTTCCTCGTCCCAATTCCTCCACTCTGGACCGCTCTCACTCCTCCTCGACGACTTCCACCAATCGATTGCGCATGACACTGCTTCGCCTTACCCAGTAAAAATATTCCATTGCGGCATTCACACATGACCGCCGGCTTCGGGCCATTGGGCTGAAATGTGGTCTCGTGACGCTCCGACGAACCGACCTGCATGCCTGTCAACCTAATCCAAGTACCGGGGCTGGAGCAAGCAACATTAGATCCGCTTCGGTCGAGACACTCTATCGACTCCATGTACACAGCACATCATACTGGACACAACCACCCTACATTGGAACGGGATTTGGTCACTTTGTCCACCAGCCCAACCCGATACGTTGTGTGCGAGTATGCCAAATTGTATGCTTAGTACTTTTACTCTTATACACAACACATGAGGTTGGACATCGGAGGATGATGCGAGCCGACTACGAGCACGCATCATCGGAATTGGCACCATTACAACACTTCAACTCTATCATCGCAAAACACGCAACAAACTCGACTTTACCATTTGAAGTACCACCTTTGCCCAGTATGGGTCTTACATTTTTACCGCGGCCGCAGCCGCATGCAAGGAAGCGTAGTCGAGCTGCAGCCGACATTGACGGCGAACATTCATGTATGCAAAAGAAGAAACGCAGGCTTAGACTTTTTCTCATTACTTCCCGACTCTCACCCCAGTTCTCTCATCCAGCTACAAATATAGTCGATAGAGGTAGTTCTAAGATTGCTGTGTGGGCCAGGCAGAAGTCTCTCGGACGGAACCTACTGCGAAAGGCTGCAATCTTAAATCGTATACGACGAAGAGGCGTGTCTGCCAAAGAGATGGATAAAGGACATGGACACGTGCTCATCGAACAAGAAGAACTCGCAATGGCGAAGCTGGAGTTCAACCAAGGCAGTGTCGACGCCTACACGCGGCCTGTCCTACTCCAGTCAAAATCAATACCACCTACCAACACCGTCCAGTCTGGAAAGCGATTCGTCGTTTCAAGATCCCCCTCCATCTCACCCACCACCTCCAGAAGCCCCTCACCAACCCCCTCCCTACCACCCCAAAACCCAACTACAGAATCTACTCCACTACCCTACTGTTCGCCCAACCAAGCCTACGCCCACCTCACCAAACGCGACTACCTCCCTTTACCCCCCTCCCCCCTCGGCCTCTCCAACTACGACGCCTTCGACCTCGATGACTCCATCCCAAACCCCTATTCCCACCTCGACGACTCAGCAGACGACACCCCTACCTACCTTTTTGACGACGACGACGACGACGATGACGATGACGGCAACATCCCCTTCTCCCCCGCGGCATCCGCCCCTCCCCTACAAACCATTTACGCAGACTTCACCCGCCTCGACCCTCACGCCCCCGTCTTCCCAGACTACGACGCCATCGACGACAACGACGACGCCGGGCCCCACGCCCTCTGGCCGCCCTCGCACACACGTGCTTATTCTCCGCCCGCGACATTGTCCTCGTCCTCATCCTCATCCCCGGATTTCCCCGCGCTGTTTGCGCCCAAGCGCGCCGACTCGTTTGCAAGTCCCAATTTTCGCCCGCGGTTTGATGCGCGCGAGGCGGCGGCGAGTCTGAATTTCAGCACGGGGGCTGCTATGAGCCCGAATTTTGCGGCTGTGGAGGTGGATGGAGGAGGAGGTGGTGGTGGTGGTGGTGGGAGGTGGAGGAGGAGCGAGGTGGCGGCGGCGAGAGATTTGGAGGAGGAGAGGGAGAGACAGCGGGGTGTGATTTTTACGCGGTTTGGGGGGTAGGTGCGTGGGTTGGAAGGGAATTGTGTACAATATTGCATGTGGAGATGATGGGCGTGTATTATTATCTATGGGCATGGCAAAAAATTACTACTTAGCGATTTGAATCAACGGATTGGGTGGGTATAGGTTAGTTGTAGCTCCCGAGCCCCGAAAAACCTGGCATGTTGTGTTTGCCGTCAGGTGAAATTTGAAGTGTTTGTGAGAGCTGGGATTAATTTTCGCAAAGCATGATTATCTTTTTTTCTCAGAGGCAAGCGGCGAATCATCAAAGTAAAACGATAAACGTGGATAAGGTATCAGGAAATATGATTGCTTTTGAGTATAAAATATTGAGTCGTGGGGAGAAATAAAATAAGCGAGGGCATACATTTCTTGTTCACATCTGTACAACACTGCAGATCGCTCCTGGATGTACATGGATGCAAGATCATACTCGATGTAATCCACTTCGAGCTCCACATGAATTCCAGCATTAAGATCATGCGAGATACTGCAAGGGGGCTGATTGGTCATTCCACCTACCTGGCGTACGGATAGTCCCTATCTCAGGTCTGTAGTTTAGCCGCTCGATCGGCGGCTATATCACACATGGCCTGTGCAAGGTTAGCGACAAAGGACTTTAGATTGAGTGCGTGATAAACAGATAGGCAAGCCGAGATGTAGGAGAAGGAAGTGGTGATCATACTTGAATTGCCTCTTGACGCTCAGCCTTGATGTCGCCGCGGTCGATGCGGGCGCGCATGTTTTCCATGATGACGGGCCGTGGACGCCTGTTTACGAAGACACTAGTGGTGGTTAGATCTGATCGGTGAAGTCTTTGTAGAGGAATGGCGAAGAGAGGTGAGAAAGAGGTGGGGTGCGGCACGGATGACATACACATATCTCAAGCCGGGGAACTTTTCTTCATACTCCTTGTTCAGACTTGCGAGTTTCTCCTTCTCTTCTTCACCGCCTTGCTGTAACTGCGCTTGCTCTTTGCGACTCTGTTCGCTGTCGACCTTTTTTTCTCCAAGACGAGGATGTGAGCAGAGAATTTCTGACAGGGTAGATGTATTTTCGGGGTTATCTGAGCCTGCCAGTGCACTTAATTGGGCGTTGATGGCGACAATGAGCACATCGTAGCTGGGGAATGTTGTTGACCGCAAGATTGGGAATGTCAGGGTTTGGAGAGGTGGTGATGGTTCGAAAAGGAGATCCAACACGGTGGTAAGGGTGGCATCATCTGAATGTGGCAATGATGAAACAGCCGGCAGTGATGTCATAGTTGAGATATGCAGGGTGGACTCTGTTTGCCAGTATTGACGAGAAACGTATTGTGATTCAAGCAGCTTTGATTTGAGTACTGTATTTTAGGGCACTTCTGGCAATGACGTTGGCATTGAAAACAGGGTTGATATTTGTGGATGGATGTGGTGGAGTAGTAAATATGGAACGGTTATATGGGACCTAGAGCAGATAGGCGGGCGCTGCCGACCGGCCATGGTTAGGCGTTGATACCTAGCGGACCTTAGCCTGGTCGGCACACGTGGGAAGAAGTTGTTCTCCGGTAGATAAGATCATCAGGGCAGTAGGCAACTATCCAAGAGCGGGGTAGTTGTGGTAGTCGACTAGCTGAAACCTCGACCTGCAATGCATGGTTGACGTGATGTGTGCTGTGATGTGTGATGTACATGGTCAATTGCCGCTGATGGGCAGTCAATCGCGGCATTGAAGTGAGTGTGGTGTCAGCAGACGAGATGATCGGACACTTTTCTGTGCCGTTCGTGATATGGGTGATATGGGTGACGCCATGCGCATAAGTGTTGGAAGAGCGGTAGGGACTGGCATCTTGCAGCAAGCAAGAGTAGTACATACCCTCACCGTCCTCCTGTACACACAGACTTAGCACTATCTATCTATCTACCCATAAAGGATGCATGCAGGTGCTGGGTGAGAGGCGAACAGATGCGTGGTGACAGTGTGGTCCAGCAGTTGCTGTGACCCCTGGTGCCTCAGGTTGGCCTCGTGCATTGTTCCTGCATTCCCCTGTGGGGCCTAACCGACACCCCAAGCTCAGAGAAGCAGGCCGTAGTCTGGTTGGAGTAGGCTGGCAGCAACCTAGGCTGGGCGTGGTGGGCAGAGGCGTTGGATATCGGTGGCGACAGCGGCATCTCGTGCAGGCGCACGGCAAAAGGCTCCTAGCCCCAAGGCGGCGCTGTCTCCTAGATCGAGGTCACGGACCACCTGCCCTTCACTTCCCCTGGTCTCCGGTTCCCTGTGAAACACTGCCAGCCGTCGGCCGCCTGCCCCATCGCCTTCATCTTGGGTTCCTGGTCCAATAATTGCAGGTCATCGCACTTTGGCCGGGCGCAGTGGCAGAGTTCATGTCATCGCACACCCGCCCAGCAGAACCAATGGCCTGCACCGTGAGCGCTTGAACTGCACACTACCTCTTCGCCGCATCCCCGGGCCACTGCCCTTCTTCCCCCTGCCGGCAACCGCAACCCTCTTGCACCCAGCCCCCCCCAGTGCGTGGATGACGCCGAATACACCATCATGTCTCTCAACGGGCTCGACGATGTCAGCGTAACACAGGCCTACCAGGGTGCCCTCGCCGAGGCTGGCGGATGGTGGGTAGCCCCAATCTCTGCCCAATTTGCATCGCCATGCTAAAACCCATTGCCCTGCTATAGGTTCCTGCTCAAGTACACGGCCAGAGACGCCGTCGAAGTCCTGACCCGCGGCACGGGCGGCGCTGCAGAGGCGCGCACTGCCGTGGCCCAGTATGAGGAAAAGTCGCCGCTCTATGGCTTCATGCTCTACCGCCGCCGGAAGGTGCTGGTCAGATACGTGCCAGAAGGAACTTCGCGCCTGCTGCAAGGTATGTGCAGGAGCGGCCCGGTGCCGTCCGTTGCTCGCTGCTAACCCGCGCCAGCACGCGTGGCCGTCCACTTCATGACCCTGGCCGACCGATTTGCTCCCCACGATATTGAGCTGGCCATCACCACCCCGGAGGAACTGAGCGATGCCGCCCTTACCTCGGCCTGCACCCTGCACACCGCTGCCCCCTCGAGCTCATCCTCGTCTGGCTCCTCGCGGCCGCAGAAACTCAGCTGGATACAGGAAATGGCCGAGGATGGTGGCCAGCCAAGCAACGAGGAGCACACCACTGCCTCGCGGCCAATGACGGCAAAGTCAAACAACATACCAACCATCATGGAGCCAAAATCAAGCATGGACGAGCCCTCACAGAGGGCCTTCTCCATTGTATCCGATGGCGCTGAGTCGGTCCCCCTGATTCTGGAAGAGAGGGTTCCAGGCGTCAAGCCATCGCGCGAGATGTCGCATGTGACCATCGAGACGGTCACCGAAGTACCCACGCCCCCTGAGTCTGATTTGGCAGAGCTACAAGACACCCTGCAGAGCTATGAAAAGCTGTTTGAAAGTGGGCCGGAGCCGCGGTTATCCTCGCAAACAGCTCGGCCCAACTACGACGACCTATACGAGCACTACTACGCACAATATTCAAAACCAAAGGTCAAGCTAGGGCCTAGACCACGACCCTCACTCGAAGGCAAGAGACCATCGACCTCGGGAAGTAACCCACAAGTTGCATCGAGACCCAAATCATCGCTGCCGGCTGGCCTACGCTCTTCTACGCGCAAAGCAGCCGAGCAACGAGCAGCTAAAGCGAGAGAGAACACCGGCAACACACCCACCCTCGCCATCCCTATACCACCGCCGATACCACCCACGCTCGAAACGCCGACTTCGCCAATATCTTTAGCATTTACTGCTAGAAGCCCAGCCAGTGTGAGGTCAATGCCTGTGCCTGGATATAGTAGCCATAGGTCAACTGGCATGACACAGGAGAAGACCAGACTGATGAAGGCCTTGGAAATGCGTAAAAAGCAGATGAAGACTCAAACAGAGAAAAAAGCGAACATGGCCCAACAAGTGGAAGTGCAACCGAAGCCAGAGGTGGACACAGCGGAGGCAGACGCTGCGTCAATTAAGCCTGCAGATGCCGAGGCAAGCGCGATAGATCATCACCACCCCACGGAAGATGGAGGAGAGGCCGATATCGAGAAGCAATCATCGCTTGCCGATGATGCCTCAACGTCCGGCCTGGTCTTTTCGAGCAGCCTGGCGGACACGGACGACCTAAATTCTTCCATCTTCATACCATCACCAACCTCCGCACAAACTCAAGGGTCATCTGGTGCGCCTTCGACCCGGCCGTCATCGATATCGGAAGACGATAACCCAGTGCACCACGAAACGTGTGTTTCTGACGTCATACAAGACACCCAGAGCGCAGACTTTGTTGATGAAGAGCAGTCTGTCGACAGCGTTCCAACAGTCGTGCCGGAGAACAGGACCCCGGTGTCGTCAACCTATCAGCTCAGCCCACCTGCGGTTTTAGAACAGTTCCCATCAGTCGACGACCCTTTCCAACCAGAGAAGGAAGATACGACTCGGTTGCCGGTACCAGGAGATGGAGACAATTCGCAAGCACAAGAAAGTTCGAAACGTGAATCAATGCTAATCGTACCGTCGGGTGACGCCTCGCAAATGGATGAAACCATGTTCAAGAAGCGAAACAGGGGATCTGTCATCACGCCCACTTCAAACAGACAAAGCTGGTATGAGTCAAAGGATAAACGTCGACCCACGCTTGACCCTATCCATGTCAGTGCGGACAACTCGGAGGCAGAATATCTCTCTGACGATTCATTTATGGAAGAATTGCAAAGTGCAACAGTACATGATGCGAAAACAATGTCCGTTTCAAAGTCTCCAATCACGCCCTGGTTTCCTCGGAAGGTGTCCGATAGCGATGGCTCTATCCTTGAGAAGTCAGTATCGCAGGTCAGTCTGAATGCACGACCATCACCCGAACGTGTGCAACGTAAAACCTCAGGTCCCTGGCCACCTCAGGTCAATGCAGACAAGGTTGGCCTTGCTAAGAAGATCAATGTCTCATCCGGCATCTCCCAGAGAATCAAAGCACTCGCGGAGAAGTCCAATCGAGAAGCATCGCCTCCGCTCACGCCAATTGGAGGCTTAGACACACCTAGCTCCAGCCTTGCACAGCGCAAATCATCCTTTTTTGCAGCAACGCCAATGGAGACATCCCCGAGCGGTAGACCTATTTCTCGCCTCGGCAACCCATCCTTCCTAACCTCATCGGCCTCATCAACACCAGAGAAGAAAACACCTTTCTTATCACCACAACCAATGAAGGCGACCGTGTACAATGTGCAGAGAGCTACAAAGCAACCTGAGTCGGTACAGGTTACTGCTCGCATCGTCCGGGACGAGCGTACCAAAAAGCCAACGCTGGTAATGCCTACCGAGAGCACGCCCTTGGACTTACATCAAAGCCCCCTAATAATCGATCATCAGAAGTCAACATGGTCACCAAAGAGCCCTACACGTGGCCGGACCGAACCCACGTCTCCCAAGGCGCCTTCAACATCACATTCGCGTGACCAAAGTACCGGACCAAACAGGACATCATCAGAAAGCACCTGGAAATCATTTGGTCGTCGTATGAGCGAGTCAAAGTCAGTCCATAGCTATGACATGGACGAGAAACTGGATGAAAAGAAGGAGAAGAAGGAATCGCGGACCAGTAAAATGTTCAAGCGCATGTCCTCGTCCATGTCATCTATGCCCTGGAAGAACTCAAATAGCAACCTAATATTACCCGAGAACGACGTACGTTCATCAACAACCTTGGCATCGCTCCGCGAACCTCCACCACCAGTACATGTTGGCGACCTCAACATCCAATTCCCAGACACACTACTCTGGAAGCGCCGCTGGGTCGAAGTCGACACCATGGGCAACCTCGTCCTCAGCCCTTCCAAGTCCAACGAAAAGGGCATTGTCAAGCGCTTCCACCTCAGTGAATTCCGTACCCCATACCCTCCTGATCAAGACAGACAAGAACTCCCTAACAGTGTCGTACTCGACTTCATCGACGGCCGAACTCTACAATGCGCTTGCGAAACTTACATTGCGCAAGCTCAAGTACTGCAAGGTATATATTCTCGCATCCCCCCCCCCCCCCCCCGTCTCTCACCTAACCAAACTAACACCCCTCTAGTCCTCCGCGAAGCCCACGACGCCTGGCTCGCATACACCCAAACCGTCTAACGCGCCTGTTTCCACATTCCCTCGCCTTTTCCTTAAACGTTGCATCAAGATTTCCAGCCACATACCCCACCAAGCATTACTGCATTTTCCTTGTAATGACGTACGAAACCATTGCATTACTCGTCCCTTTCCTTGCGTTGCATTGCCCGTGTCAAAATTGCTTTCTTGTCGCTCTTTTGCACATCTGTTTTCCTTGTTTTGCGCCAGTGTGCGCGTTGAAGTTGTTTTTGTCGGACTCGTTTCCTTGTTTGGTTGCTTTGACATACCCCGTTTGGCGCTGGGGTTGGGAGGTGCATAGGTGGGAAGGTAGTTAGTGTAGGTATGTAATATATAATGCTGCGGTGCAGCCGAGGTATATTTTCTGTGTTTGATAGAGGAGGGAGGAGAGGGAGAGGGAGAGGGAGAGGGAGAGAGAGGGGGGGGGAGGTTAGTTGTGAATATATATGTTGTGTTTGAGTTTTGAATGGACGTGTTGTGCTGTGCTGTACTGTGGTGAAGGAGGTAAATTACTTGATTTCATGACGCGTGACTTCGTCACACATAACTGCTATGCAAAATCAAAAATGCCAACATATCGCATCCATTACATGTATCACATCCACGGCACATGCTCACCTCAACACCAACCTCCCCAGAATCTGCCTCAATGCCTCGGCCCCGTCTATTCCCTCAACCCCCAAATCCCCCTCAATCCCCTTAACAAGCCCCTCCACCTTCCCCCTCAACTCGTCAATCACGCCCGCACTATATGCAAAGCTGCCCTTACTCTGCATGTATTCCAGCGCATACTTCTTGACCTCCTCGTCCGTAGTCTTTTGTTTTAAGATGTTGATGAGGATCTGGTTTGACGGATCGGCGCGGATAGCGTGGATGACGGCGAAGCTGAATTTGCCCTCTGTCAGGTCTTCGCAGAGGCCCTTGAGGGAGGTGTAGCCGGATGTGGGAGAGAGGTTGAGGTGGTCGTCGAGGATTTGGAAGAGGAGGCCAATGGTGGATACAAGGGGTGTGCAGTCGCTTTGATGTGTTGTTAGTTAGGGGAGTTTGGAATAGGATGTTTGGAGCGTACATCTGCACGGCACTTTCGGCCTGCATGAGCTTGATGGCAAGGCGGAAGAGGCCGCCAGTTTTGTTGCCGACCATTTCGAGGTAGTCTGCTTCGCTAGGGCAGGTGAGGCTGTCGCGCCAGTAGAGATCCATGCCTTGGCCGCGATGGAGATTCAGGAGCTCCTCGGTGAAGATTTCGATGAGTTTGGGGTTGTTCATGAGGAGGAGGTCCTGCAGGGCTTTGAAGTAGATATAGTTTGCTGAGTTGATGGTTTGAGGGATACCAAAGATTGAGTGGGCGACGGGAACGCCGCGGCGGAGGACGGAGGAGTCTTCGACATCGTCGACACTAGGTGGATGGTCAGTATAGTGGAGGCAGGTGGCGGAGAGTGGACGCACAGCAGCGAGGCGGTATGCAGCATGCCGACTGCTCTTGTGATGACCTCGAGTCGCTCTGGCGGCACTTTGAGCCAGAGGTTGAAGGCGGCGATGCACTGGCTGCGTATATCCTTTCCTGGATGGCCGTACAGGTAGTCATACGGCCCCAGCAGTATGCGCTCCTTCTGTTGTGTCCATGCGGCGCCATTGCCATATATCAAGTCCTCGCTCACGTGCTTGGCTTGGTCGGATGGTGGACTGAGGGGCGTGGGGTAATCCGTGCTGACTTCCATGTTTGTACCAGGCGATGTATTCAGTTCTGGTGAGACCATTGTGTGTGGGCGTCGTATCTGATGTTCGGAGGTGTGGCGCATGTGCGCATTCAAGGGCTCTTCCGAATGGCTTGTCTTAGTTTTCTTGCTCTGGCTCATCCAGTCGATTTCGCTCAACGGCCGCAAGACGCTTGACCTGTGCTTGACGCTGTTCCCATTCAGTATCCCGGTCGAGCTTGTACGGGGCGGTATGGCGTTGGGCGAGGCGAAGGGGTGGGTGGTAGACGACATAGCGAGTTCAGGGCGGCAGAGGGGAGATGCTTGTCGGTGGGGACACACGGCCCAATGTGTCTGCCTGGAAACACTGACGACAACGGAGGCTGGGCACCCCAAGGTTGAAGAAGCACAGTGGTGACGGTGCAGATGCGTGTGCGCGTGCGATACGGGCGAGCAGCTGCCACGATAATGCCGGCTGCAGAAGCAATGCCTACCAATGGAGTTGCTCGGCGGGCGTCATGCGGCAGCGCACTAGATCGGAGAGCGAGGAGCGCAGAGCAAGTCAAGAGGCAAAATACGGGCGATGAGACATTGCGGGGGAGGATTGGGGAGTCATGGCCAGCTTCAACCACGGCTGCACAAGTATGCAGGCGGAGGTCACGGCATGTTGAGGAGCTCAGTGGAATTATGTGGTGCACAGCTTCGAAGCCTCGCTTGGCGCAATGCAATGTATGACGCCAGTGCACGCCCAATCCCTGTGCATGATTGCCGCTAGCCGGGCACGGTTCGTCGTTCGTGCACTGGCTGACATGTGATCTGTCCTGGCTAATCTTGCCCGACTTCTAGGCTATTATCTGCCATCCTTCGACAACAGGTGAGTACTTTGCAATGCTTTTGACATCTGGCCTGTTTATATGATACTACTGATATTTCGTGTAATGTTCACCTGTTGCTATATATTAAGAGTGTAGCCAAAATTACCACCCTGTGCTCCTAGACAACCATGTCCAGCAATCTGACCTGTAACAGCACTGACAACCCCATAAACTCCTTAATACATGCAATCTTCTCTTGTCGTACATCATTATTCATCCTTGCCCCCAAATTCCTGTTTCGCCACCGCAAAACCGAGCCTACTCATCCGTTTTCTTCCCAGCCGGTTTCCGCTTCGTTGGTCTCTTCTGGTTCCCCCTAATCCTTTGCCGCTGTATGCTCAATAGCTTCCTCAGAGCTTCACTGAACTGGTCTTCTCCGCCGTCTTGTGAGATTCCACAGTCTGGATGAAACTGTATCAACTCGACTGCGGCATCAAACTTGCCCTTGGCCATTCCAAATGCTTCAAGCCAGGGAAAAGCATCACGGTAGAAGTATTCTGCCGCTCTCTTCGGGTTTGAAATGTTACAGTAAGGTGTATCAACCTGGATTTTCTCGAGCTCAGTGGCCCAGCTGAGAACGGCGAAGCACGCGTGGTTGTATTGTTTCGATTGACGGCCATATCCCCAAGTGAGGAGCCTCAAGCTCCTAACCTGTTTCGCACAAGTAGGTCCGAGATTCGTGATGAAGTTGTAAAGGGCAGAGGTATCGCTGAAGGAAAATTCGTTGCCATATAAAATGCTGCGTGCTTCAGAGCAGATCTGCTTCGACGCTGCGAGGAGAGATGGAACGAGGGTGAAAGGCTTCTCGGATTGCTTTCGAATGCCGTTGTTGAAGGTCATGAAGCTGTAGCATTGGTCTCCACCGCGAAGGTGCTCGCTTGCCGGTGGTATGCGCTCAACAGTGCGGCGCTTATTCTTAATTGTCCCGGTGAAACTGACACCTGAGGGGTCCACAAGAGAATACTTGTAAATCATGTTGCGGATTTCGGCTGGGAGTTCCATGAATGGGAAGATTTTGTTCTTGCGATGTCTTTTAGGTGCGCTGGCTTTGTGCTTCTATCGATTGTCAGATGAGAAACGTCTGGGGCACAGGTTCTTCGAACCTTTGCTTGCACGCCCTCGAATTCTGATTCACATTCTGACACGTCTAGCTCGTCCATATGATATGTGACTTGTGTCCGCTTGCGCTTCGAGTAACGCCCGCAAGCAAATGTCGCTTCATGGCTGGAAGTCTGGGACATAGTAAGATGACCGGTTCTGTTTATATAGAGTAGTGCTTTGGAAGATGGTTGTCAGTGTGACGCGTGTATTGAAGTAAAAGACGCGCTCTCACGAGAGTTTAATAGAAAATGGCTGTGAACGTCGCGTGGTCAGGTGCATTCCCTTTTAGGATTAGCGTAGGCAGCAACGCAGAATTGCTGGGATCAATAAGGCATCAACTCGACGGCTCAGCCTCAACTCCATTTAATCAATAAATGATTGGACAATGCAGTTCTCAACTTTGCCACTCGAAAAATATTGATGTGTTGGCGGATAGAGGGACGGCAGCACAAGGGTGAGGTATTTTCGTCGTCGCACGCTAGCTCCATTCGAACATGCGACCTCTCAACTACCAAAGTTCGTGAAATTGTTCGATTCACGTCATTTCTCAAAGACGCGCGATTAAGCTGATGGCTACTACCCACATTCGAAATACATTTCTATGGCGTTCAACCAAATTGTATCAGATGACTTATATGTAAAGCTATCCCGGGTTGTTTGACAATTACTTCGAGTAACCCGGGAGTCATCAATTATGTCTTTCAAAGCTGTCCAGCAAGGAAACAACATCTAACGAATATGTTGCAGTCAAGCAGTTACGAACTGCCACGCCCGAGTCACTGTTTTCTTCATGCATTGATTGTTACTTGGCATCTTAGAAAACAGATGGGAATTGGTGCTAGGCGGATTGGTCGAATGATCATGCAGATGTGTTATTCACCCATTCGCAATAGCATACAAATCTGGAGTCGTTATCCAAGCAGCCATCTTTACACCCAGAAACTTCCCATTGGCAATGCACGGGGGGAATCCTTCCAGCAGCAACTAATTAGCACACAAGCACTTCTTATCCATCTCGAAATCAAACATTTTTCAATACTCTAGAGGTCCTTTTAGTCAACGAATACATTAATGTATAGATTTCCTCTCTTATCCTTTGGATAGCTGTTCTGCTGAACGATAGGTTCAAATACAGGACGGTACACATCTTTGTAACGCCAAACATCAATCTCACCAACTGTACTAAAGAACTAATGATATAACTAAAACCTTTCACAATGTGCCCAACCTAAAATTGCTCTAAACCTTACAATCAATCGAACGAGGCCAACGTGTGTGGAATATTTCATGAAAAAAAAATAATTCGATGTGTGTTCTGACGGCGCGCCTAATGGAATCGATGGTAAATAGGAGGATATTCTACTGTACCCTGAGTGCCCAAAGTACCCACTCACGATCCTTCCAAGAGACAAGGCATACTCAACACCACCAACCTCATCCAAACCTCGACTATATAAGAAACTGAGACAAAGCTTTCTCACAATCAACAACAACTATTCAACCCAACCACAAAAGACCCCTTCCCAAAAATACTTCCCAACCCCCTCATCCTCTCCATCCTCCCCCTTACAACCACAGCCGCCAACATAATCCAATTCGGCTCATTCACCATCCTCCCCCAAATCCCCAACTGCAGCCGTAACGCCAACGGCGCCTTCCTCATGTGCTCCAATATCCCTGTAAACACGTGCGCCAACTTCTGGCTCTACTCCACCGACTCGCTCGAAGCCTCTAGCCTCGACGCTGCGTAGTCCAACGGCCGTTACCCAGACAGTTTCGTCGTGTTCAACGGCGAAGAACAGAGTGCGTACACTGACTCCACGGCATGCGGTTGGGGCGGCAGATTTCTGGATTTTTGTTTTGGGACGGACGGCAGGTGTGGGGCGATGATGGGGGGTGGGCCGTTGTGGGTAGGTGGTGATGAGCGGGTTGGGGGCCGGGTCGCGAGGCGTGTTATGGGTACGGTTGGGCCGGATGTGGAGGGGAAGAGGCATGGTACGTTTGATTTGGAGGGTGAGGTTGGTGGAAGCGGTTATGAAGAATATAGAATATAAAGATTTGGATCAAGATTTGAAGGGTCTTGAGATTTTGGGGTGAGATCTTGATATCTGATGTGGAGGGACGGAGTGTGATAGGCGGAGAGTTTGAAAATAGGAAGGATAGTAGACAATGTAGGACGAAAGAGATTGGTGAAGGATATCTTCCGCTATAGGATGTTGTCGATTTTTAGATATATTCCACTAATCATGAATAAGTGCATTGGCTCTGTTAACTGTTGTAGGCTTAATACTATACGTGATAGAGCATGCCAACATATAAAATGATCAACTCTCGTGCGTGGATTATCATAATCTAGCCCAACTCAATTAGGTCAACTACTTCATTACCTCGCCGCCTCAATCTGTACTGCCTTCTCCAGCTTCTCATCAAACGCAGCAGCCTCTGCCTCGCGCAACCCCAAGCTCTGCGCAATAGTATACAACCTCATCTTCTCCTCATGCGCCGTCGAATCTCCAAACACCGCATCCATCTCCTCCAGCGATTTGCCCTTAGTCTCCGGAATCAAAAACCAAGTAAAGAAGAAAGCGATCAACGCAAATGCCGCGAAGAACAGATACGTCCCGTAGCCAACCGTCTCCAGCATGCCTGGCGTGACGAGCCCGATGATGAAATTGCACATCCACGTTGAGCTGGTTGTTAGAGACATGGCTTTGGATCGGTTGCCGATGTTGTAGATTTCGGAAGGAAGGACCCATCCGATAGGTGCCCATGAATACGAGAAGTTGACATCGTAGATGTACACGAATGCGATGCCAGTCCAGCCTGCAGCAGGGTGATCTTTGAGCGTGCTACCATAGCCGCCAATGACGCCACCAACGATGACGAGGGAGATAAATGTGCCCGCGGCTCCGGAGAGCAGCAATAGGCGTCTTCCAATCTTGTCAATGAGGAACAGTGCGGGTAGAGTCGATAGCGTGTTTACAATTCCGTATACGCCTGTCGCAAGGAGGCCACTGGTCTTTCCTGATAGTCCTAACTGCCCAAAGATGGTTGGCGCGTAGTAAATGATTGCGTTGCATCCGATGAACTGTTGGAAGAACATTACACAGCATCCAATTGTAGTGCGTCTGAACGATGGCCAAGTAGAGAAGAGCGTGGAGTAGCCGGCAAGGTATAGTGAAACGCCAGATTTTCCAGGGAACTTCTCACGCGCATACTGTTCCTCGAAGATCACTTCGGCCTTGATTGTAAGGTATTCATTTTGCAGTGACTCGTTGTCAGGGCTGAGTTGTCGGACCTTCGCGAGCGCTCTTATGCCAGCCTCCTCGTTGTCACGCATGCAGTAGTAGCGAGGCGACTCTGGAAAGAAGATCATACCAAGTCCGAGAACGAGCCCGGGGAAGATCTGCAATGCAAAAGGCACGCGCCATGACGCATCAGACTGGCCAGTACATCCATTTGGGCCGACATCGTTGCGTGGGTCAAATTTACGCTCGGTTGCTGTACCACCAGAATAGGGTATCTCTGGCGCACAACGTGTTCCACCGATATATTGTGTACCATACTCAAGCCAATAAGATACCAAGATGCCGAGTGTGATAGAAAGTTGTTGAAGTACAACTAGTGTTCCGCGAATACCAGCTGTGGAGACCTCGCTCATGTACATAGGTACGATCATGGTCAACATGCCGACTGCGAAGCCTGCAATAGCACGACCTTTCAATATAAAGTTAGTCCGCTCTTCATATTGATTCTTCAGACGTACCAGCAAATGCCATTTCAATGTTGATAGCTCCAGCTTGGAGTGCGGAGCCAATGGTAAAGACAACAACTGCAATCATAATAGATCCTTTACGGCCGAACCGATCCGCAACAGGCCCGTTGACAAGTGAACCAAACCAGGCAGCGAGTAGTAGCGTGGACACAAACCATCCCTTGAATGAGCTGTCGAGAGAGATCCGAGGAAACGCGGCTGCAAACGATTCCATGGTCAGCACTCCTGACACAACGCCTTGGTCATAGCCGAATAGAAAACCTCCAAGGGAGGCAAACTAGGCAATGTTAATAAGGTGACTTCATCTTGGGGATAGTGTAGTTGCTTACCGTAGAAAGACCAAGTAGGTAAGGATTCTGGCGTAACTCTCTGTAAAGCCCTTTCTTTTCACCAGCACCGAGGCCAGTATTTAGCTGCAGATCAGATGCCATGATGCAATAGAGATGCTCAATCACAACTGCTCCCTGTGGGCAGAATTAAGAATAATAATGGGACTGCGCAATAGTGGAGCGTCGCAAAAGTTATATAGTAACTTGAGTGTACACCACACATATCACGCGAACAAAGCGAGTCAGCAGACTCGGGGCACTGTCGCCCGGCCCAACGAAGCATGCCGTTAAACAGTGCAGATTTGATCCTGACCTTGATGTGGAGTCCCCGCGTAGTAACCCCACAGGAGGATCAGCATGGTTGTGGCCGGGCGACTGTCACCCGAAACCTGCAGAACTGTTTTACGTGCTGTAAACTTTTCAAATATGTGAGTCTGACAATTCAATCACCTTTCCAGTAACCTTTTTATTCTTTTTACTCTTTTTTACTTTTACCAATTCGAAAGATGAAAGCCGAGCATGCGGGTGTGGATACCCTTCAGGTCGCGATACTGTATCTGGTAAAGCGTATTGAAGGGCTGCTGGAGCGCCAAGGAAACGATCCTCGTCAACGAATTATTGTTGCATTGGCAGGTGTGCCGGGATCAGGGAAATCCACGGTGGCCAATGGGCTTGGGGCTAACTTGGCTTCCCGTGGTATTCAGAATATGGCGGTGGTTCCTATGGTCAGTCACAACCGCATATTAAGCATTCAACGGTGCACCTTACTCATGGCGTTAACAGGATGGATTCCATTATACTAAAGAAATGTTGTCAACATTTTCAGATGCTGAGGCTGCCTTTCGTAGGCGCGGCGCACCATTCACGTTCAATGTAGACGCTTTCTTAAAACTCATCACCGTCTTGAAGACAACTCCTATCACGACAACCCTGGAACCAGAAACTTTCATCCTTGCGCCAAGCTTCGATCACAAGACAAAAGATCCCATTGAAGGTGCAATCTCAATTTCTTCACAAACGCGTGTAGTCATTGTGGAAGGAAACTACATGTTACTGGACCAAGACCCTTGGAGTAAAATTGCCGAAGGCTGTGTAGAGAAGTATGCATGTAGATCGGCTACTCGGCCGCCAGACTGACAAGGCTAGGTGGTTTGTTGACGCCCCGATCGATATAGTGAGGAAACGCCTCGCAAAACGCCATCTCGCGGCTAGTATCGAAAGTAGTATGCAAGCAGCTATGGAACGAGCTGAGGAAAACGACATTCCCAATGGCGAAATGATACGATCAATGCTCATTCAACCTGACGTTATCATCCAAAATTAATGTCGTGCTCGGTAATGCTTGGACCCAGATTAGAAGGTGTTGGAGTTTAGGTTCCAATCAAATGAGTCGAATAGCTCGTTTGTCTCGATCGACCAAGGAAATATACTCAACGATCCATCACCTAGTTGGGCATCTTGAAATAAGCTATGATCGGTGCTGTCATCCGCGATGACCTGATCTAGGATAGCGACGCAACGTGCCGACAATGAATCTTTGCTAAGATTGTCCCTAAAGATATTGCGAGCTAAGCGAATATCTTCATGCCATTGGTGTATTTCGTCTGCAAGCGGGAAGCCTATGAAACAGAGAGACATTATTAGGGCGGAGTGGAATAGGAAATATCTGCGGGACATGTCAGAGTTTGATGGCCTGAATATGATCAAATTCAATTATGACACCCACGTTGCATACCAGCCCTCAAGCCGGGATAAATCTCTCATAGAGTATTCTTGTATAGAAAGTATCGTCAAGTGTGCCGCTTCGATGCAAATTTGCTTGCATCTCTCTTCGTCATCTTTCACAACCGATCCCAATGGTTGTCTCCTACTGGCAATTGCTTGCCGGAGGAGGACGTGTCGAAACACGATGATTTTGAAGTTCCAAAATCTCCACCATAGACGAGATCTTGCGAACGGGTGCCACGGGTATGGGCTTGAAGGTTGAGAGTTGATTTGAAAATATGAGGGGAGATTTCGAGACCACGTATCCAGGACACTGCCTTGAGAAAGTGCAGCCTCTGCTGATAACCCCGGATCAGCAAGCAGGCGATTAGAAATTTGATTTGTCTGCAGATGAAATTCGCTTTGGGCTTTCAATGCAGAATACAGCGTAAAATTGTCTGCTTCAACTGGAAGGTCTGTTGTTCTAGGGGTGAGAGACTAGCATATGTCAGTTACTGCCAGATATCAAAGTATTTCAAACAAGATACCTCTTCTTTGATGTTTAAAACAGTATGAACGTTCATAGCATCTTTATCTGGCAACATAATCGCTCTTCCAAACGTTGTCGAGGCTCCACTATCGAAGATAAATAAGCCCCACCAGACTCTACGCCTAATTTCACGATCAAGTAGGCTAATATTCCAATGCGGTAGCTCTCGATGGAGAGCAAGACTAAGGGCTGTACGGACTGCAAGGCCTAGTAGATTCCACCCTGTGTTCGGACTGTTCCGTTTTTGGCTTAGGTTGCTCAACAGTACGAGCGCTTGCATGGTAGTCAAATTTGCAGCCTCGAAAACGGACTCATGTTGACCAAGCGTGAGAGCTCGTCGGTATAGGTAATCTTCAAGACTAACTTGATCCCGATCCAAGCTCCATGCCCCAAGTGCTAGAATTGCGTGGTATAGCATGTCCCATGACCTTTGTGGTGGACGCGGAACGATTTCGTGATACTGGGCTCGAAACGTACCTTCATGTACGAAGGGGTAGCAGACGTGATAATCATGGAAATACGCATCCACAAGGGTTGAAGAGAGCTGTTGAGCCAGGGCTGCATGTGATAATTGTGAAGAGACCAAAGCATCTTTAAAAACCGCTGATGCCCCTGCCTGTCGGACATGATCCTCAGCGTGAGACTGATGTAAGAATCCCGCCCAGTCGAGCAAACATCGTAGAAATACAACACCAGATGTTGAGCCTAAACATTTTATTAATTTGCCAAGTATCAAGGCATGGAGCGCTAATACCCAGATAACCCACACCGGTCGGCTCGACTGATAATGCGGCCATGCCGTCTGTCAGCCCATCTACGCTCACATTTTCTTCTTGCCAACTGAATCCATCTGCGCTTTGGGGTACAGCCTCATGGATGATTGGCTCTTGTTCAGAACCAATTGAGTTTCCTGTACTTGAAGACTCGGTTTGCAGAACCTGTGGGCCTGAAGAGCTGGCAACTGTAAGAGCGGCCTTAGCAAAGTCGGGCGATGACAGCAGACTATCGATGTCGACGTTCGGAATAAGCCGCAAGACAAGGTTCTCCACACTCGCTAAGCGTTTCTCCACACTCGCCAGATACCTGGGAAGTTTAGTGATTGACCATCAAACCTTGGAGAATATATCTACGCTCGTGTAAGTGGAGACCGGATGATCTTTCCACTGTAATGACATGGCGAACTGCTGTGTGCACACGCGCTGCATGTTGGTGTTTCTTTTGAGCACTACATGAAGTCAGCAACGATGTTGCGAGCTTGGTAAACCGGGAAGTCTCGACCTTCAGTTTCTTGTGACGACAGCGGTCACACTGCATCAATGGTGAGTGCAAAGAATACTTTCTGGGGGAACTCTACAAACAGTAAGGGAATCTCTACCAGCGGACCGCCTGTGCTCCATGCATATCAGAAGCCCAACGTGGTGAAGGTTGGGTGTGGGTACTATCATTAGTTCGGTTGCTCATCCAACCCGCGCTAGTCAAGACGTCACGCTCATCCGTCCGAATTCGTCAGCTTCTCAGGTTAACTTCCCAGTATGTGACCAGCAATATGATCGGGATTGTTGTAATATCTTATTAACAATTAGTATACACAAATATACGACAGAAGTACAGCTCGATGATCTCGAAACACACGCTCAATACTGGGCTATACAGGCATACTCTGACGTTTCTGATCCTCAAGATAGTGGCAACAATAGCGCCATACTTTTCCCTTGCTCCCTTCTCATACATTCCTCCTAACGAAAAGCTAAATTGATGCAAACTAAACGGATATTCGCAGATACCATCCCTTACATAGCCTGGAGTCTGATGTCCGTAGCCTGTACTTCTACAAACATGCTCTTCATGCTCGTCTTTGACATGATCTCAAACATCTCGCATCGCCTGATATGGCCTTCTGATCCCGAAATCTTCCTAGGACGTATTCCCCGGCGGCCCCCCCATATTCAGCAAAATATCCAACATATCCATACCGCCCACATCCGGCCCCATAGCTGTAGAATTGATTTCCGCCCCCCATTGATCAAGCAACGGGTCCAGCGGTAACGCCAACCAATCCTGGTCCTGGCCCGCGCCCCAGCTCGCCCCGCTATTCGCCCATTGGCCCCAGTTGGTGTTGCCGTGGTTGACGTTGTAGTTGCCGGGCGGCGGCATGATGGAGATGGAGTTGGAGTTGGGGTCGTAGGGTTCCGAGGAGATGCCCCAGAGAGATGAGGAGAGGGGCGTTGCGCGGCCCGAGGATGTGAGGCCTAGGGAAGGGGAGCCAGGGATGGAGGCGGTTGTGTTTTGGTAGGGGGTAGTGCCAATGTATGGGGGTTGGAGGTGATTGGCTTGGCTGAGGGGCGCTGGGGGAGGCATTAGGGGGGCTGCGATGGGGCTTCGACTGCCGGCTCGGGAGATGCCTGTTGAGCCATTTGCTGCAAGACGGACGAAGCGTGAGCGGATGCGATGGGTTAAGGTTTCGACGAGGTCTGCAAAACGGTTGCCTACGTGAACATCGTCGACTATACCTTGTCGGAGGGCATGAACAGCGTCGCTGAGAAGGTTGAGGCTGATAGCTACATCTTCTTCTGTTGCGCCGAGGGCAAAGGTTTTTAGGAGTATGATGGCAACACTGACAATGCGGAAGAAGGTTCGGACGGGTGCATGGCGAAGGTAACCACCTGGGAATAGGCCTTCGACAACAATCTTGAGAACATTACGGGAAGCGTCGATGACTTCGTTGATGTAGTGCCGATCGTTTGCGTACCATTTGACGAGGGTGCTGAATGGAATCGCATTTCCATTGTCGGCGTTGGCTGCTATCCCATTGGTAGAGCCTAAGCCGTTTGGTTGGGCGTGCGTCTGTAAGGGGGTGTTGTGAGTGCAGCGTTCTACCACAGCTTGCAGGGCAAGCGAGTTGAGGTAAACACGAGTGTACTCGAATTCAATAATCAAGACGTGGCGGAGTTGTGCCGGAACTATACAAGTTAGACGATACGTATAAAGGTACGAAGTAACATTCAGGATAGTACTGACCTTGGCTTGCGCCGTCGAAGGAAGCTTTCCATTCCATCAATGGTCCTTGAAAGAACTTTAACATTCCTTCATAAGAACCTGATTTGAGCAACTCTCTTGTTTTTCGTCTATTAGAGAAAAGCTTCAGGTTACCCATCTCCATGACTTTCGCAATGCGCTGCCAAAAGTCGAGTACAAGATCTTGAATAGCATTACGTTCCTGGGTAGCGATAGATTCCAGTGGAAGACGTTGTCCGTCTGGTCGCATTCCAAACTGTGGAGGAGGTGCTTTAATGCGGCTCACACGCTCTCGGTACAATTCCACTGGCGTTGGACCTCCCCCTAGTGTCTCGTCACGCCCAAGTTTTGGAAGCATCGATGTCAGGCCTAGTCGGCCGCTTGTCTGGGTGACATATATGATAAGCAAATCCCGGAGATGGTTCTTGCGACGGAAGTATGCTTTGACAACCGCATGGGATAGATGTTCGTTAGCCTCCTCAAATTCCTGTTCGCTGGTTTCGTCAAAAACTCCAATCTCAAAGGCCAGTGTCATAGCATTGCCAAGTAGCATCCAGCACATGCGATCGCTTCGCCAGCATGGCTCTAGCCAGCTGTCAATGCGCTTATCGCCAGCGCCCTTGTACATCTCAGCTTTTAGATCTGGCTCGATAGGGTCTCCGTCAGGTAGAACAAGTTCATCATCATCATCGCCAGGTGGAAAATGCATAGCACGTGGATGCCACTCTGTGAGCAAAATTAGGCTCTCGACGGTGCCAAGTGTGCGAAGTCCTTTGCGAGACAATGGGTTGACATCGGATCCAGGCTGTTGTCCTGCACCACAGAAGCCGCCGCCAAATTGCTCCTGGCCAAATATCATACGGTCGATCATACCCTGAAGATATTTCCAAAGCTTCTCGTGGATCAGATATGCGCGGGATTGAGCACCGATGCCATTAGAGCCGCTTGGTTGCGAGTACCTAGCGGCAATAGTGAGCAGGGTTATGACCAACATGGGCTCTTCTTTGAGCAGCTTGGCATGCATGGAATGATCGCGGTAGTCCGGGACCACGATTGGTGTCAGCGGTGATAGGAAGGTGTAGAAGTAGTCGATATAGGCAATGGCCTCCTTGGCCGTGAGCCATCCAGCACGCACAAAGCGAAACTTGGCCCAGGCCTGAATAGCCTGGGAGTTGGGCTGGGCTATTGCTGGGTCTACGGCGGGCTCTGATGCAGCAGTCCGCGAGTTGCTGCGCATGTGGGGCACGCTTGCCTGCGGGCTCGCGAAGTTTGTCTGCGAGCCGGGTGTGCTGCCCAATGTAGGCCGCTGAAGGCTCGAGGTACTGCCCGTCCTATGGTGTGCGGCCTCGAACAACAGATTAAGAGCATCGTGGCCGCTATACACCTCGCCGGCCTGCAGCGTTGCAACCGTCTCATTGCTCATCTTCTGGTCCTCCTCGTCATTCTGCAGGGGCTGGCTGTTGGAGGTAGTTGGTCGGCGCAGCGGTTCGAAGCGTCCGATGGAGCCTCCTGGTGTCAAGGGCTGGGACAGATAGGCTGCTCCATTGGTGTTTGCGCTGGTGATGCTGATGGGCTCCGGCAGGCCCTGCTCTGAGCGCATGCGTTTCCGCCCATTGCGCAGCTCGTAGTCGTCGGCCTCGTTAGGCTCCTCAATTTCGTCATCTTGCTTTCTCTTGCGACGCGTTGCCGAGAAATAGCACTCTTTGCTTTCGCGCCGACAGCGTACACATGGCGGGTCGTGTGGATTGTCTCAAGGGATGTCAGCCTAAAGACGATGAAAGCGGTCACAGAGAGTCTACATGCCTACAGGTCCGAGGTCGCATCGAACTTTGCGCCTGCGACAAGGGATGCAGGCTTGGTATGTGCGCGTATGCTGCGATTGCGCGCCCTTGTTGACAGGAGGAGATGCGCTGGCCATATTTTTGGTATTGACGTCGGCTTGCGGCGGCTCTGTTGCGTCCTCGACAACGGCCGACCCTCTTTATTTGGTTCAACTCAGAGGCCGAATTGAGCTGGGGTACCTGCATGCAGTAGCACGTAAATTCTCAACGACCGTAACGGTTAGAGGAAGGTAGTTGCGCCAGAATATCAATATACGTGGTATTTGCTCGCGTTTGCTGTTGGTTTGTGAGAGCATTTGTCCTCGGCCTCGGTCACGAGGTATGGCGGGGAGCCCTTTCTAGCTTGCCTCTCCGCCAATCCCTGGCCGTCAACACCATTCACCTACCGCTCTTGCAGCACGTCTGGAAATGCTTGTAGCCCCTTTACCATCCCCTTGCTGGTAGTGGCCACTTCGCTGTTACGAAAAGCCTGTTCTTCGCATGTGACCATCAGATACACTCAGCGGAAAGCACGGCGCCATGGGTGGCCAATCATCGCCCACCAACCAACGATGTTGGCCATAATTGTGGCAATGCAATCCATCAACGTGACAACAACTAAGATACTGGAGCCTGGCATTCATGATGGTACATGTGCGGATGACGGTCTTTTATTAGACACACGAGACACTTCCTCTCATATACTAGCTCTCACCCAGACAGCCTTCTGCATCCACCTTGAGCCAATGTCCTTCGAAAATCACAGGACACAAGGCTCCGGTATTGCTAAGTCCTTCAAGTAAGGACCAAGGGCACTACATGAAGCATGGCCCGTCCTAGAGAACACTTGTAGAACGGTGGACTACGAGAGCGTCTGTTGTCTGTCTAACACTGGTATTGTAGTGCATACCAGGTATACGTTCATTGGATAAATTAAAGAGCCTTTAAAATTGCTGAAATATTCCGACGCCCTGGTGTACACAACAAGACCTAGTATCGTGATACACACGAGACCCTTGGTGAATTGTAAACTGCGACAGAAGCTAACCTAATAGTTTACAATCCACGCTAGACATATTACTTTTTTAGGAGAGGTGCATATATCTGACCTAGCTCCTCATGCAACGCTTATGCGTAAGACGTGTCCGAGCAGGTTTTAGCATGCCTTCGGCATTACAGTACGCCCTAGGCATAGCATTAACCTACCTTGGGTAGTCTTTGTTCTAGTAGTACTTTCTTCTACGTTTCTAAACTCTAGAAACAGCCAGTACAAGGCGCTAGTATGAACTTGAAGTGACTGATGGTAAGGCGAACAAGATAGAGAACAATAAGGATCAGAAGGTCCTGGAATCGTTCGTATGCTCAGGGAGTCTAGTCGAGACGACCGTATAAGCCAACATGGACTCATTATCATTATTGCTGGATTGAATTCGATCTCAATTACATCAGCAAGCACATGCTAGAACGAAGGGTCGCTACTAGTTGTTCCTTCAACATGAGATGCAAGTCATTTTTGGATGAGCCACAGAGGCAGTTTACAAAAACTATAATTTCATGATTAATCGACAAAGGCACAATATTGGAACAATGTAAGTATAGCTTCAACCTACGCTGATTTTGGAGTTACTGAGGACGAGCGGCCACTTACTATGATTGAAGAAAGTGAACCAGAACCTGCAGAAAATCCGTACCGTGTCAAGGCTAGTAGACAGTAAGTAGCTTGGGGTAAAATAATGATAGATGCTTTTACAAGCAGAAGTAGACACAGAGATGGCGAAAATACTTGGACCTAAAGGTTTGCCTCGAAAGGTCCCGTTCAGATTTATTACCCATTCCGGGAACCCGTTGGACCCAAAAGGGAGGATCTACCAGGCCGTTATCTAGTGCAGGAATACATGAGCACATGAACATGCGAGAACCGAGAAAAACTGGATCAACGAAACCGTTTGAATGGATAAGGATTACTAGGTGTCGTCATGAGCGGAGGGAGTCTATGCAAAGGCCGCTTGTGCAGTGCTGAGAGCTTCGGTAGATCACAACACCGGCCATCCTAGCTATGTTTGGCCAGGCGAGGATTCAACAAGCAACCATTCCAATAACCTGGTTGGTGATCGTCTCGGCAGTCGAGCCTCAGGTTGAATCTACCGCTGCAGAGGCAGTTCGTCGCGCTTGCGAGGCAATTGAAACAACCCCGTGCTGTGATTGCGCGAGTGGTGAAACGCAGACAGGAACACTGCAACGTGCGACCGTTGAGGAGATCGTCAGGCACAGGTTCCCTCAGAACCCACCTTTTACTTAGTGACAGTAGTCCCGAGCCTTTTTTCCAAGAAGTTCGCCCTTTCTTCTCACCTTGACTTATCTTCTCCTGCTTGGCTATGTTTCAGCTCGCCTTGATTCGCTCATTTTTACCAAGGTGCGGCCAGATACCGCGGACTCCGTCTTCACATCGGTCTCATGCTACACAGCCTCAATTGCGGAGCTGATTCGCACATTTGCCACATCTGGTCCTGTCGACTTACTTACCATCTGTATGACAGTTCCAAGATTCCCATGGCGAGAGGCACAGAGCGCGATACTTGTGTAGGCCTTTCTTAGTAAGGAACTGTGTAAGGAGACGTGTCTAAATTTATTCTACTCAGCCTGCTACTAACCATGTGTTTTAAAACTCGGTGTGTACTAATTGTAGGATGAGAGAATCTGCTGTGTATTCAGAGTCGACAGCATCCGTGTTACGGAGAGAGTGGATGGCGTAGCAGTTCGTGCTGTCCTAGTACTCAGCCCTAGCACGTTGCTATCTTGTCAGATCATCAACTCCATCCATCATACTTCCTACCATAATGATTGTGCAAATCTGCACCTGCAACCTCAACCAGCGTCTGCTTACAAAGAATCATGCATGCTTTTTTGTAACTGTTGTGGTAGGTTGCGCTCGACGTAAAAATGACCTCCTAGGGGTAACTATCTGGTGGCGGGAGTCGTCTGTCAGAGTGCCTCAACTCCACAGGCTCGGAGTCTGACAGCGACAAGCCCTCGGAGCTTTACTCTCGGGACCCCTCATCTCTCTGTGTCTATCTCTCATTTTCTCTAGCTTCAGCACATTATCATGTCCACTGCCGTCTCCTTGCTACTGTTTGAGATTCCGCAGCCAAGAGCCAAGCTCCGCTCAAGGCCGCGCATGCATCTCGTCTAAGGCTTCCTACTACCATTCTGGACCCACATTTACAAACATCGCAAAACGGGTTGTATAATATAGCCATCAAGATGCGCATGTATTGGGGTTATCAACGAGCTCATCGAGCAGTGTGTACACCTTCAAGTTACACAAGTTCATCACATGTACACAATTTTCTGAACCTTAATCAACACCACATCTTGCCTGTTGAACATGGCATCTCCTCAATCAAGTAACGCGCATGGCCGCGACCAAAATAATACTTCCCTTCCAACTCTCCCAGAAATCACTATCGACATCCCAAAAACACCAGCACGATCAAACACAACCGAAACCTTTGGCACACTGACAGAAAATGCGTCGCCAGCGACACTCGTTCCGGAACGATCATTTGCTCAACATTCACATGAACGGTCGCTGAGCGCCCTCAGTTCATTACCAAAAGAACCTCATAGCGCAGCCCGGAGCCGAGCACCCAGTGACGCTACGCTGCTACCACCAACAACCTCAGCCGGCGCTTCGGTCCACAGCGGAGTCAGCGGTGTTAGTAAATATACACTGGACTCCCAACGTGACGAAGATGCCCTCAAAGCTGATCCAGGGTCGGAAAAGGACTTTGATGTTCAAAACAACAAATTCGCCTTCTCTCCAGGACAGCTTAACAAGATGCTGAACCCAAAGTCTCTCCCCGCTTTCATTGCCCTCGGTGGCCTTCCAGGCCTAGAGGCTGGTCTACAGACTGATGTTGATGCCGGTCTGAGTCTTGAAGAGACCGAGCTTGCCGGCTCTGTATCGTTTGAAGACGTGACAAGAATGTATAGGAAATTACGTGACACCAACTCATCTGGCCTACCACGCCCTGTCGAGGTTCGCCACATGGATGTTACAGATGCAGGGCCTTCCGGTTCTTCCGCTCATTCCGGAGAAGCCTTCTACGACCGAAAACGTGTTTTCAAACAAAACGTCTTGCCGGCGAAGAAGTCTAAGTCGTTCCCCCAGCTCATGTGGGAGGCGTATTACAAAGAGAGCGTCCTCATTCTTCTTTCGGTCGCTGCAGTCATCTCCTTAGCGCTTGGCCTCTACGAAACTTTCGGCGTTGACCATGGCCCCGATGCTCCTCCGTCTGTTGATTGGATTGAGGGGTGTGCTATCTGTGTATCGATCGCAGTAGTTGTCTTGGTTGGTGCTATCAATGACTGGCAGAAAGAGCGCGCTTTCGTGAAACTCAACGCTAAGAAAGAGGCACGGGAGGTCAAGGTCATTCGATCGGGAAAATCATTTGCTATCTCTGTATACGATATCTTGGTTGGCGACGTATTGCATATGGAGCCTGGAGATCTTATTCCTGCCGATGGCATCTTCATCTCTGGACACAATGTCAAGTGCGATGAATCATCTGCTACAGGCGAGTCAGACCAGATGAAGAAAACCAATGCTGAACAAGTCCTTCGACTTCTTGAAAGGGGGCACAACGACTCTAAAGATCTCGACCCCTTTATTATTTCTGGAAGCAAGGTCTTGGAAGGCGTTGGAACTTGTAAGTGCAGAACATACTTTTGATCAGACAATAACTAATTTTGATAGATCTCATTACCTCCGTCGGTGTCTACTCTAGTTATGGGCGCATTCTTATGGCCATGCGCCACGACATGGAACCTACTCCCCTTCAAGTGAAGCTTGATAAGCTTGCCAAGGCTATCGCCAAACTTGCCAGTGCTGCTTCATTCCTCCTTTTATTGATCCTTACTTTCCGCCTGGTCGCAACATTCCCGGGCAGCCCGCTGGCGCCAGCTGAAAAAGCATCGAAGTTTATGGAAATTCTCATTGTGGCAGTCACTATCATCGTTGTCGCAGTACCGGAAGGTCTACCACTTGCCATCACTCTCGCGCTCGCATTCGCAACGACACAAATGGTCAAGATGAACAATCTTGTTCGCGTCCTTAAGTCTTGTGAAGTTATGGGCAATGCGACTACGATCTGCTCCGACAAGACCGGCACGCTTACCCAGAACAAGATGACTGTAGTCACAGGCACCTTCGGCGAAGACACTTTTGATGATAAAAACCCTGGAGCTGCGGACAATCGCTCTTCCCAGTTTTCACGGCGCTTGAAAAATGAGCAAAGGCGTCTGCTCATTGAATCTATTGCCATCAACTCAACCGCATTTGAGGGTGAGGGAGGCGAGTTTGGATTCGTTGGTTCAAAGACCGAAACTGCGCTTCTCGGATTCGCGAAGAATGCCCTTGGAATGACCTCCCTGTCTCAGGAGCGTACTAGTGCCCAAGTCGCACAGCTTTTGCCATTCGATTCAAGCCGCAAGTGTATGGGCGCTGTACAAAAGCTTTCAAACGGGTCTTATCGACTCTTGGTCAAAGGTGCATCCGAGATTCTCCTCAGCTACTCTACTACCATGGCTCTTCCCTCCGGTATTGTTCCCATGGATGGATCTCAAGTCAAACGTATCGCCAACACTATCGATGAATATGCCAGCCAATCCCTTCGTACGATCGGTCTCATTTACAAGGACTTTGCTCAATGGCCTCCAAAGGGCGCCGAAAATCCTGACGATCCTTCAATGGCTGCCGACCTTGGTTCTCTTCTTGGCGATATGGTATTCATTGGTGTTGTTGGTATTCAAGACCCGCTTCGGCCTGGTGTTCCCGAAGCTGTCGCAAAGGCTAGACATGCTGGCGTCATCACACGTATGGTTACTGGTGACAACATTGTGACGGCTAAGGCAATTGCAACTGAATGTGGTATCTTTACCGATGGCATTGTAATGGAAGGCCCTGAATTCCGAGTATTGAGTGAAGATGATATGGACGCGATTCTTCCCCGCCTACAGGTATTGGCCCGATCATCACCAGAGGACAAGCGCGTATTGGTTACTCGGCTCCGCAAACTTGGTGGCATTGTCGCTGTTACTGGAGATGGTACTAATGACGGCCCTGCGCTTAAGGCTGCAGACATCGGCTTCTCCATGGGTATTGCTGGCACTGAAGTGGCTAAGGAGGCATCAGCCATCATTCTCATGGACGACAACTTTTCTTCTATTCTTACCGCGTTGATGTGGGGTCGCGCCGTCAACGATGCTGTCCAGAAATTCCTCCAATTCCAAATCACGGTCAACATTACTGCCATGATTGTAGCCTTCATCACTGCCATCCAAGACCCCGATATGCGATCGGTATTGACCGCCGTACAACTCCTCTGGATCAACCTCTTCATGGATTCGCTTGCCGCACTCTCCCTTTCCACCGATGCTCCCACAGAAGAGGTCCTAGATCGTCCTCCCACCCCACGTACGGCGTCAATCATTAGCATGACCATGTGGAAGATGATCATCGGGCAGGCTATCTTCCAAGTCATCGCCACCTTCGTCTTGCATTTTGCCGGTCCCAAATTCCTCTCTTACCCTGAGAACGAGATGCGCTCTCTAATCTTCAACATGTTTGTCTGGCTCCAAATCTTCAACCAGTACAACAACCGCCGCCTAGACAACAAGCTCAACATCTTTGTCGGCATCCACAGGAACTACTACTTCATTACCATGAACGTCATCATGGTGTCAGCTCAAGTGCTCATTGCCATGTACGGCTCCACCGCTTTCAGTATTGTCCGCATCAATGGAAACCAGTGGGCCATCTCTATTGTTGTCGCAGCGCTCTGTCTTCCCTGGGGCTGCTGCGTTCGTCTCTTCCCTGACCGATGGTTCGAGGTCGGCGCAAAGTTCTTCGGCAAGCCTTTCGTCGTCCTGTACCGCCCATGCGCGAGACTCACGCAGCGCGTCATGGAGAAAATGGAGTCGAAGAAGAAGCAGAAGGGTGAAAAGGAGGCAGTTGCTAATGACTTGTCCAGCTACGTTGGTCGCGGCAAGTCGCCAGTGCGGACTATCCATGCCAGTGGCAATGTTGAGAAGGGTGTCATGTAGATATCAGATCATTTTTAGGCTTTGTGATGGCCCGGGTAATTGGCGTTGGTTTACTAGAATTAGGCAGAGCTCGCGCGATGCGCTTGAGCCGGGGGCGTTATTTGAAGCTCGCGCTATGCGCTTGAGTTGGGATTCCCAAAGGTCCTTTGAGTACGTATTTGTAGTTACAATATAACTTTACATTCTAGTCACATTGCGTTTCCACCTTCCTTGTGTTGGCAAGTCGTTGTGCTGATAAATTAATCACATGATCAGACAGTTCACCGCAGCATCTCGACACTAGACGTTTGCTACAACAAAGATTTACTACTTGCCTAGGACCAAGACAGTAAATAAGACAGTTCCGTAGCATGAACACTATTAGGAATCAAGATAGGTGCAGAAAAGATCGTACGTGAGACACGTCAACCCTGCACCTTCCTCACAAGACGTCATCACGTGATAGCGCAATTGCTGCCCACCTCAATCGAGCTAGTAACAAACACAGTAAGCACCTCCGTGCCTTCATCGCCTGTGAGTTCTTCTATCCATTCTCACTGTGACTGTCTTCACCATACCTACATTCTGACATCCCACGGTAGTCCTCCAACTTGGCTCTGACCCTTGGGACAGAGTCATGGCGGCCTTACTAGAGTCCATGCCGACTGAAATCCAGCTGAATATCTTCCATCGCCTCGTTCCCGAGGATCCGGATGATCCTAGTCGCACTGAACTTGCCAATGTTCGACTGACATGCAAGGTGCTTCGGGCAACCGCAACCGATGTTTTCTTCGAAGACTTCTTTCTCCTTCTACGCAAAGAGGGGAAAAGATACGTGCAGTCGAGGTCATTTGAGCTTCTAATTCAGAAGCCTCATCTAGCTGCGTTGGTGAAAAGAGTCTGGGTCGCGTTCGCTGCCGCAACGCCACGGTGGTTGAGGAAGCGTGCTGCCTTTAACGCCTGTTGTCTTCCAGAAGATGAAGAATCTACTTTGGATCTAGCGTATATGATGACAGATATGTGGCCTCATGGAGGGGTTTGCCTCGATAATTACTCATACGATCGTCTCGAAGTATATCGGGAAATTGAAAACTTTAGTCCAGAACAAGAGGGCACCATTCGGGAGTACTATGGTCGTTACATTGGATCTCCTGCGTATGCCGATGAATACGGGAGGCCAGTAGTGGAATCTGACACGACGGAGGTTCTCTTGAAAAAAAGACTACGCATCTTTCCAGATCTCCGATACATACGCATCGCTCCACCGCTAGTTGTACAAACGCCATTCTATACCGAGCGATACAAATTCTTGTTAGAGAATGGGCTCGAGGAGTGGGCAGCGGAGTTGTGCGAACCGCCATATGTACCCCGTTCCCTTCGTAACTTTCCGTGGGACTCACACGTCATCAAAATATGTCTAGAACAATTGCCAACCACATGTAAGAACCTAGAGTTGGACGTGGTTCGTCCATTCCATATTTTCGGCAACGATTATGTTATGCACAAGGTGTTCCAATACAACCTTGCTCTCCACTCTCAACTCGATTCATTAAGCTTTCGCATTCGAGATTTCATGCACGCTACACAAACAAACCTCGACCAAGATGAAGTGGAAGAAGCAGAGATATCAGGTCGCCCTGGATGGGTACAACTCACAAACGAGTTTTCTAGTCTCACAAGTCTTTCATTAGCCAGCGGTGTTGAGAGTTTGACTTGGCAGACTTCTCACGTTTGCGACCACCACAAGAGTTCAGTAGCGACTTTCTTTCTGCCGGAACTTTTCCTCCCACATCTACGGTCCCTAAGGCTAAAATCATGGATTCTTGACCCAAAAGATCTCTCGGGACTCAATAATGGCCTATCAAACTTACGCGAGCTTCAGCTGGTAAACATAGCACTCAAAATACCACCGAAAAAGGGAATTAAGCAAGTGACAAAATGCACAGTATGGTATATGGTTGCAAATTCAATTAATTGGGACTTCAATGGGCAGTGTTCCATCGTCTTCGGACATGGACCATTCATCGAGGCTCAAGGGAATGCCCCCCGTATCCCTTTCGACTTTGATGAATCAGATCCCATATTTGAAGAAGATCCCTATATAGCTCGCGTACTGAAGGCTCCAACTTTGGCAACGCTGTCCGATATCTCAACATGCGCCTCTGCCAACACAGGACTGAAGGGCCGGCTAATCAGACTCACAAAGCACAGGCCTCTGGGCCGCAATGTCGAGTATTCCGAAAGCGTTATTTTCACTGGAAGGGTCCATCTAGAAGTAGAGGAGTTCGATTCACCGGGGATGAAGATCATGTTCTATAAGATCGTAGATATGTTTAGCGACGATGACTAGTTATGGTGAGTAGATAAAGCTTGTATGCAATTTCTAGGTTTTCATCGGTGGATAGATAATCTGTAAATTTTCAAAGAGTAACTTACTCTTCCTCAATCGCAATCCTAGATATCAATGCCATCATTGAGCATGTGTCTCCTCTGGCATCTCTATCCCGACGACCAGTCACCCTTCCCCTCAATATCTCCATCCTACAGACCCTCCCTCCCTCTCCGACCCCTCCTTCGCTCTCTTCAACACCTCATCCTCATACTTCACATTAACCTCCCACGTACACTTTGCACTCATCGCCATCAAAACACCCCTACCCCACCCTCCCTTCTGCCACTTCTCGCTAACCTTCACCCCTTCCCTCCCCTTAATCATCTCCTCCATCGCCTTCCTCGCCTCCCTCTCCGCATCCTTCTTCACAACCCAACTCCCAACAATCTCCGTCTCCAACGCATACCCCTTCACCCCCTTCACCCCCTTCGCATCCACCTCAAACGCCAACGGCCCCGCCCTCGTAACTGTATACACCGGCCCCGGCAAAATACCCAACACTTCGCGCCTCACCTCCGACACCAGCTTCAATACCGTGTACGTGCCGCGCTGCCCGTCTACCACAAACGTCCTGAACCCGTTCTTCATGAACAGCTCGTTCGGCTCCGACTCGCCCCACACGTCCTGGATCAGGCGCAGCGAGTCGAGCTTGTCGATTGCGCGCGGCGAGTCGGAGACGCGGTCTTCGATGTGGGGGAGGAGGTGCGCGAATTGCTTGACGGGGCCGACGAGGGTGAAGGTGTCGAGGTGGGGCTTGCCGACAGTGAGGTAGTAGATGGAGTCTGGGGTCATTTTGAGTGGGCCGAAGTCATCGTCGGGCTTGATGGGGGAGCTGAAGAGGAGGATGGGTGTGGGTGTGGGTGTGGTGAGTGAGTCTGAGTCGGGGTTGAAGAGATCTTGCTTGGACATTGTCGGGTGCTGGAGGTCTTTTGTGGTGTATGAGTAGGTGGGATAGCGCTTTAGGTTGAGTTGAAGACCGCGTGGCGGCTGTGTGAGAGGTGGAGAGGGCAATTGGGATGTAGTTGTTATATGTGGGGATCCTAGGAGATTCTTGCCGCCTCACTTGATCGTTTGTTTGCGCAGCATTCAACTGGCCTATCGTTGCCGTGTCGGTGAAAGTTGAGATTGAGCACGTAGTACTCCTACACTATCTTATTGGTACCGGAGAGGACTATAGCAAAAGTGAGGGTAATAAACAGTAGGTAAGGTGGCGAAGTAATTGCACAGGGTTAAAGGCGTTGTCGTAGCCAGGCGGACACAAGGCACTGATAAAAATTGTCCATAATAAGAGCAACTCAGCCTTCAAGCTACTATAGAAGGGTATGCATGAGATTTGTGGAAAGGCCACAAACCTACTGAACATCCTGTACACTTGTAGAAACAACTTTTATATCCCCAGAGAGCGCCAAAGCACCATACGAATGCAATACACACTGCGCTCATCAACATGTCTCCTGTTTCGAGCTCTTCTTAGCGCTTCTTTGCCCTAACACTCTTTCCTGGTCGCTTGGCGCCGCCTCCAGCCTTCCCCTTCATCTTCTTCACAGAAAAGCCACGGCCATCAGCACTGGATTCCGCGGTATTGCTCTTTGCGTGTCGTTTCTTGCCACCAAAACCATACTTCTGGTCCTTCTTTGCACGCTTGTTGTCAGACTTGCCATCGCCTCTTCTGCGATCAGAGGGCGCGGACTCATTGTCCAGGGCAATGTCAAAGAGGTCCTCCTCCTTGGTGTTACCGATATCTGCGCCTTGTCGTTCTGTTACACGATTAGCATATGATAAACGTTTGCGATGTTAGAATGGACGCACTCCGCTTTAGAAGGTTGATTTTCTCCAACGTGTCCTTCTTTTCCTTTGCGCGCTCCTGCATCTTCGCAACTTGTACTTGTTTGCCAAACTTCTTCAGATCTCTCTGTTTCCGTGCCTCGGCGGATGCCTTCTTGCCGGCAGCTTCATCAATTAGTTTCTGCTTGATCTTGCCCATGTGCTCGTCGCTTTTGACCATCTCAGCGAAATAGTCTGCCGGCCGCGAAAATCCTACGCCCTCCTTCTTCAACTTGCTTCGTGCATCCTTGACTGCAGAAAGGCACTGCTTATAGAACGCAAGCTCACGATTGAGATCATCTTCGACGTCGGGAATGTCGACAGGCTCGTCAGTGACTACAGATTGGTGTTCCGAAAAAGCGAGCTTAGAATAGGGAAGTTGTATGCGATTTAGAGCGGCGGTGAGAGCGGTAGTATTGTTGATGGTTAAACGTTGATGAGGGATGATGTCGCCTTTGTCTTCCGATGCCAACGATTCGATGTCCGAAAGTGGAATATCGTCGTCCTCGTCATCGTCCTCCTCTTCCGCATCCCCATCGTCTTCCGCGCGTTCTTGCTCTCGCAGCTCCTCCTCATCAGAGCTGATATCGCTCTCGCTATCCTCAAGATGTGAAAGATCCAGTGCGGGTCGTTTGGGCATATCGTCATCGTCATCGTCGCTGCCTCCGTCGGATTCGCTGCCGTCAGTTTCCCATTCAGGCTCCTCGGCAGCTGGCACAGACTTCTTGTTCTTCTTTGGCTTCTTCACTTTGCCATTGACTTTCAGATCAACTTCATCAAGCGGTACGCCGCCATCTTCGTCGCCATCTTCTTCCTCTACCTGAGGCGCGTTCTTCTCTTTCCGCTTCCTAGCCGCCTTTTCCTTCTTGCGCTGCTTCTCCAGCTTGAAGTTTCGGCCCTTCTCATTATCGAGCGCAGACTTGAGCTTACTTTTTGCCATATTAGATCGTGAGCCGTATGCGTCGGAGAAGATACGTAGACGAATGAAGGGCAGGCGCAACGTAGATCGAACGTCCAAGCTCCAAAAATTATCTTGAAGTTCGAAATCTTGGCGCAGAAAAGGTTAGCGCAGACGCTAACTTCCTGACCGCTCACGCTTTAGGCAAGAAGCCGCGGCGAACATCACGTGACTCCTTTCCTCCTAGCATTCACTCTTGAGCGCCACATGCCGCTGCGGAGACAGCCTTATCACGCTTTTCCTGCGCCCTGGTCTTGGATATTGAAATAAGCTCTGTCACAAAACCTTCGGCGTAGCACAACATAAGACATCGCATACTATGGCCACCCCACGACCTTCAAGAGACCGTTCAATCAGCGATGCAACCGTGCGAGACCTTTGTTCTATTAACGCTATCCATACTCACCACTCCTTCAGTCTCCTAACTCCAGCTCCGATAGCTCTGGCGAATTGGCAGCAGTTGTAGACGAATTATTAAGCCAACTCAACTCAAAGTTCTCGACAATTAGTAGTGAGCTACTTTCCAAGAGTACAAACCGTCCATATTCCCTGGTCATGTGGGCATAGAACTAATCTAGTTAGTGGATGACATGTCGCGGCGTTTGGACAATCTCGAAGCGACGATCCAGGGAGGTGATGGCAGTAAGAGTCCTGCTCCATCCAAGTAGCCGCCGGTTGCGCAGGGTTTTGGTGTTGCCGGAGTAGCCTGACTGGTGACGAAGCAGGACATGACTTGGCTTGGAGCCTTTAGGATCACCTGACTTGAGGTTCACGCTGCATTACAGTCGGTAGAATTCGCGTTATGTGCAACTGAGTACAAACAATTTATGGTGATTGATCATCAGGTCGAATAATTACAAGCGGTTACGTTATGTTATTTTTATATTCATTTAGGTGCTACACATGTCATACACCTACCAACTTTTGCTCCTTTTGACATATCTCACACAGTGCTAATCATAAAGAGTTCCCGAAGGCCCAGCGCTAATTTGCAGATCGTTCAAGCCATTGCAGACAAAATGTCTACAACTCGCTCTTCTCATCCTTACCTAGGAACTTCCTCAAGATGTTACTCCTGCTAGCCAGGTCATCGAGCTTCTCCTGAGCCAAGTTGCCCTTTCCAATTATGCCTTGAAGCCGCTTAAGCTCTTTCTCAACGTAACCCTTGTTCTTGCCAGCCTTCTCAAAGACCTTGGCATAGTACTGTGCGTACTTGTCCTTCAATGTATCAGCCAGCTTCTTGGCCTCCTCAGCACCATCTCCGTATGCGCCCTGGAACTTCTCAACGATGGTGTTGAAGGCTTCGATAGTGCCGCCGGTGGCGTCAAGACCACCACCAACTGCGCGGTGGGTGCCAGCATTGGCATTCAAGAAGTCGATGAAGTCCTTCTCGGCGCGGGGGCCTTCGTAAGGAAGGGCTTCGAGGCTGCCTTTCCTGAAGTACTTGATGGTGGGGTAAGACTGGACGCCTTGTTCCGTGGCAAGAGCCTTTGAGTTCTCAGCTTCGGCATCAACCTTAGCAATCAGTACACTAGGCTCGGTGGCGAAGTCGTTGGCGAGTGTCTCCCAGATGGGGGCAAGGGTTTTGCAGTCTGTATGTACCGTTAGCGATGGGAGATGAGAGTGGGGTCGTGATACGCACGTCCACACCATGGAGCAGTAAAGGCAACAAGAACATCTTGGTCCTTGCCAACCTTCTGCTTGAAGCTTTGATCGTCCAGGAAGACAACCTGACTGGGAAGCTTGCCCTTGACCTTGGGCTTCAGGCCTGTCTTCTCGGTAATGAACTTGCTCAAGCTCTCCAGATCCCGTCCACCACTGTAATCAGTGGGTGTGTTGCTCTTTCCATCGAACCATTTGAGTGTTGGGAAGCCCGAGACACCATAGTCCTTGCCTAGGGATTTGTGCTGGTCGGCGTCCACCTTTGCAACCGAGACCTTGTCTGAGGCGTACTGGAAACCGGTGGCGAGCTCTTCGTATACGGGCGCAAGGTTTTTGCAGTGGCCACACCATGGAGCAAAGAACTCGACGAGGGCGGGCTTGCCAGACTTCAATACGACATCGCCGAAGTTGGAGGGTGTGAGGTCGAGGACAGCTTCAGCGGAGATAAGAGCAGGCAGGAAAGCAATTGCTGCGGGTATTACGCGGTTGAACAACATGTTGTAACTTTACTCAAGCTTCAAGTGTAAATTGAGGCCTAGATGAGATTAGGGGAAGAATAAGGTGTGGTGGGGAGCTCAAGAGCTAGCTGCGTCCTCGCTGCGGCGTAATCTTGGCGCCGTGAACGTGGCCTTTCTCGATCTGTTTCATCATCAGATGGACGTTTACAAATCCAGTGCGAATGACATGCAAATGCTAGGGATTTTTTATCACGCTAATATCTCTTATGGTGCAATGATTAGACGATACTACACGCTGAACAATTGTTATCTTGGGTATCACATGCTGTCACTCGTTCGTCTCTCTAGAGACACAATAGGTATCCCAACTCAGTTCAATGACATCTTCCAGCTATTCCCATCCGTCATGCCATAACTTCCACTAACAGTCTTCTCCTCAACAACCCTTTCCTTCTTTTCATCAGCTGGCTTCTTCTTCTTCTTCTCCTCTACAACCACCAATGTTTTGATATCTGCCGCTGCATTCTCAATCGCAGCCTTCAACTTCCTCACATCCGCACCTCTAATTTCCTCCACTTTCTTCCCATCCTTGAACAACAAAAATGTTGGCATAGCGGTGACCCCATGCTGAGCCGCGAGTTCTCTCTGTTCGTCCACGTTGACTTTGACAAAGCAGAACTTGGGTGACGCATGCGCCGTAGAGAGTTGGTTGTATATGGGTGCTATTTGTTTACAAGGCGGACACCATGTTGCGTAGAAATCGGCGATGAGGTAGGTGTGGCCGGTTAGGAGGGTACGGAAATGGAGGGGTGCTGAGATTTCGGTTGGCATTGTTGCGTTGTGAAACTGTGATGTTGATGATTTGAATCGCAGTAATTCGGTGGCCTGAGGAAGCAGGTTGGCCTTATACTATCGCTGGTGGGTTTTGTGGAATCTTCTATTCAGTCTTGCGGCGAGGCTCCGTGAAGACCTGTCGCATTTGTCATCGAGTTATGTCATCACGTGTTAATGCTGGTTGCCGCATATGGTAGTCCGTGATAGAACTTGTGATCGTCTAGTAGTCTGCGATATCGTCATCATGGAATCTAAGCATGACAAAAACCACTTCGGGGCGACATGGAATCGAATAGTATATGAAATGAGCTATGTAATCAAACTGCAGGTCCTCAGTGGAGCTGCTGTCGTGCTATGCTCTGCCATAGAACTTTAGAAAAATGCGAAAAGATCACCGACGCCTCGCTATGCAAATAGAAATATCGTTGCCGTCCCTCAGTAGCGTGTGTGACTGACATAGAGTACCTTTCCAAATGGAGGAGTCTATCCACTACCCCTTCCAAGTATCTCCTCCCTCTCGAGCACTTCTGGCTTGAATGTAATCAAAAACACTGTTTTACCGGGCCACATACCCTTTCCTTCTTTACCATCTTCTGCCTGTCCAACACTATGCGCTGAGACGCCCTCAGTAGGGAACCCTGCACCATCGCATACTCCTTCGATTATACCTGCCACGAACGCTGCACAGTTCAAAGACGAAAGCTCTTTCGGTAACGATATGTACTGGTTGACCATTGGCTCGTTGTCGTATACCATAAATTGGCCAGGATCTGTCTCGGAGCGTTCTAGGGCATCCGCGGGGCGACCAAAAAGGTAACGGTAGAGTGTTTGCGCGATGAACTGCATGAGCGGAAGGACTCTGGTGGGACGTATCGAAGCGAGGGGGTTGGAGGAACGAGAGAGGAGGAGATCTAGGAGACGGAGGCCTATGGGGTAGCCTTGTTGATTCAACCTGTAGAGCTTCATTAATAAGGGCTCCCTAATTTGCTCAACTGCGAAAAATAGAGTCAAGATATCAAGGTGCGCGATCAACTTACGCTCGTTCCAGGTCTCCTACATCCTTGGCTCCCTTCTGCGCATATGCAATCATTTCAATAAAAAGATAGGCAAATGCCGCCCGACTGAGCTCCGCATTCTTGCTCCGATTCAGGTTTCGATCGTATATACTTTTTTTATTCGACGGATACCGTAATCCTGGCCCTTGGCCCGGGTTTCCACTCATCGTTATGTTCTGCCCGCTTGCTGCGGAGATGTGTAATTGATGCTGTGACTGTGATTGGGATTGGGCTTTAATCGTAGACGTAGACGGGGTTTGAGAAGAAGGTTTCGCGCTTGTCGATCGAATTTGGCGTGATGTGAATGTAGGAACGTGAAGTGGAAGGATGTTGGACATAGCGGAGCTCGTCAACTGTGAGGTCGTGGAATGGCGGAGCACATGTGGGTCCAGGGTACGTGCACCATACTTTGACGTTTTGAGGCTGAGGACGCCAAGGAAGCACGACGCCATTTCCTCGCCACAAGTTCACAACTGTGCTAATCTACTATTACTTGATCAACCCCATAATAATTCTGATTCTGATTCCACATTCTCAAGCTAATGCGATTCTGTGATGGCACAGTGCTATGAAGGGGCCGGAGATGAGTAAACAAACTCCAGCCAGTACCTAGGTTCGCCGCTTCGTCCGATTTCATTATCTTGGTCATTCCCTCGCCATCCGCATTTTGCAAGTTTTTAATTAACGACGAAATTCGGCTTCCCCGTATCGGCCAAAATAACGATTCTAACATATCTCCCAATTAATCCATGTACCTCTGTTTCAAGAACCAGCTTTTTGGGCAATCTCATACACTTGAGGTTCTGGTGGAAACATGGAAAGTACCCTCACCAATGGCTCTATTGTTCACGTGACTGTTTACAATTAAAGCAAGCCGTACACTACAGCTCTAACAGCCCTGGAGAAAACCCTCCCAGTACGGAACAGCTATCGGAGCAATCCGAACTCCACCTGGCGCTATTTTGTCTCAAATATTTGTAGGACCCCTATTCTACTGACAGGTTGCTTAACCGAAACTCTGTTCATGCCTGCTGGTTTCAGGACTATCGAGTTGGCAACCTCAATGAGACGCCCTAACGGAGAAAATCCACTTCTTCTGGGCGGAACTTTGAACAAATATTAAAAGAACCTGGGCCGTGTTATCTCGTGTCTATAGTTACCAACATAGGGTTGTTAGTCAGGTGGTGCTTTGTGGCTTAGGGAAGACGATTGATGGACGCATTTTACATATTGTGACGTTGACAAAATTTCACGTGATGCATTCATAATACACCTTCTCATTGGCTCTTGAAATACATTCGCAATACATTACCACTATACAAAATGAGTCTCAAAAGAGCTAAACCAACCGATCAAGTAACCGCACCCATATTACAAATACCAACAATCCACACGTCCCATACCACGAAAGGCATCGTAATATTACATCAAATCCTCACCTCAAGTATAAAACTTTCTAAACGCATTTCGCTCTCCTGCCCGTGCACTCCCCACCACCTTCTCACCGACTTCCTCCCTTTCACTAGACGTCCGCTGGTCTTCACTCTCCTCGCTCGTCAGCCTACTAACCTGACTCACCTCGCTCAGCCGCGGATCAAGATTCGGTCTATCGGGGTCACTGTTCGGAGCCTTCTTATCACGACCAGTCCAAAACGCCCAGCTCTGGCCGTTGTACACAGCCATGGGATTTTTCGGCGAGGAGAGCTGCTGGTAGCCGGATGAGTGCGAGCGTTCGGGCGCGAGGATGGATGCCAGAGGCTCAGAGTGTAGTGATTTTTGTGAGGAGATGTGGTCCGTGGATGTGGACGTTGTAGGTGCGTCTGTTAAGGCAGAGACGAGGATCTCTGTGGTTTCGCTGGGTTGTAGGCTGGGTGACTCTGCGGGGTGTAGGTTTGGTGATTCGGGGTGGCGGGTTGAGTTTACGCTGAGGCGGGCAAGGGATTTGCGTGGTGAGGCGCTGCGGCGTTGAAGCGAACTGTTAGTTGAATCAAAACTGCCGTGTGAGATGCCCTGTCGCCATGTCATGATTCGGTCGTGGGGCGGTTGTGTCGAAACACTGTCTCTTCGCGAATGGCTGGTACGCGATAAGATGCTGCTTGGTCGTCCCAGCTTAGAGCCTCTCTTGTTTGATGATGTTTCCCAGGCCTCATTCATTCGTAAACGCTTATTATACGCGCAATCTTGCCGGAAAGCTTTGATGGCTCCAGTAAAATCTGAGGTGACGATTATATTCCCATCACAATGGGTAGATCGAGCAATGTATGCTGGAGTCTCCGTAGCTCTCCTGAAATTTGCATCTATGTGAGTGGGCGTTGGAAGTGCGGAACCTGCTTCAGTAGGTGCCCGTGAAGAAATTACCGATTCCGCTCGCGATACTAGCGTTACTGGTGGAGGGTTACATAGGTCAAATATTGGGTCTTCTGAAGCGCTAAGTAGCTGTCTGGTCTGTACCGGAGCGATAATTGCACATGTGGTGATTGAATTGTGTGCTTCAAACATCTCCACAGGACGTTGGTCTTTCTTCTCGCCTTCTGGAGGTGATGTTGACCAGATGTACGTTTTCCGATCCTCGCTTCCACATATAATGTGTCCACTACTATCTGCAAATGTCCCGCGAATTTGGCTGCAGTTGTTCTCGTGTCCCCTGAATTTCATCTCTAGGCTCTTATCTTTGAAATTGTACACTCGTAACCTAGAATCGTTGCTCGACACTAATAGTTTTACTTCACCACTCGTGCTGCCCGGAGGCCAATAGGTCGCCTGGATGCCCGTAATTTTGCTACCCTTAGCATTTTGACCTCTTGTCGACTTGACATGTAGCTGAGCCTGCCACTTCAACTTCTCTGTGTCATAGAACATACACAAGCCACCCAATGTACCCGCTATACAAGTTTTCCCGTCCGGCGTGAAGCTCACGGCAGTAATCATATCTGGAACAGTTACAGTGAAAGCCACACTCTTGTCCGGAATACTCCAAAGTCTTAGCTTCGCGTCCAATGAGCCAGCGAGAAAGAACCGGTCGTCCGTGGGATGGAACTGTATGGAAGGGACAAAATCTGAATGTTTGAAGATGCAGAGGTTTTCCTCGCGGGTGATGTGCCATAATCGCACAGTTTTGTCCATAGATGAAGATAGGAGGAAATTGTTCTTTGAGCTGGTCAGCCCTGTTTAAGGTAGATTCTGGAGATTTCAGGACATACCTTGCTCCAGCTCACATCAAGAATCGTTGCACTGTGCCCACTATACTCGCGAACGGGTTTTTGCTGGAAAACCGGGGCACTAAGATTTTGCGACTCGCCTTCGAGGGCCGCTGGATCAAGTTCGGAGCACTCATGACTCTGCCTGTCCTCGGCACTTGAAATCACTGCCCACACTCGGAGGACTCTATCCTGACCTCCAGCTGCAAGATACTTCCCATCTTTGCTGAATTCAAGTGCCCAGATTGGATTTTGCGTAGCTGCTGAGCCTGACTGAGGGGCAGGATTGGACCCAGCAGCGGGCGGACTTTTCTTGCGTGAGCCTGACCGAAGCTCTTGGGCCAAGAATACACGATCAAACTCTTTGGTCCTCTTGAACTTGCTGCGTACTTTAATGTACGCAGGCGGATGCGGGATCTTCGGACTAAAGCTGAGGTTGTTGACATAAAGTTGTGCATCCATACCCTCTGGTCGCAAATCGCCAGCCTCGGTGCCATTGTCGCTTGTAATGTCAGGGATATCTTTCTTTTTGTTATTACCGATGAAGCGGCTAAGAAATGAAACCTTTCTGTGATCGTGGTCAGCCTTGTTCTAGTAGTCGCTGCGCCCCAGGCTAACGCGGTCAGACATTGTCTCGGGCCAACCAGAGACACAGAATGTAGACACGATGAGGCCTATGCAATCATGAGGTGCATGGTCTAAGCCATGATGTAGTATGAGCCCTCAGCCCTGGGCTATATATCCCGACCGGTACGAATACTCACTTCTTGTCTGTCTTGGACGCCCCGCCTGGGTCGCGAGGTGACTCCATGCTCTGCTTTTTGTCCGTATTCGCATCGTTAGGCGAGTTGACCATTTGACTCGGGGTAGGTTCTGTGTTCTGTGACCGTAACTTGTGTATGGCAGGCGACGTGTTCGTTCTCTGGAGGATTTGCTACACAAACGAGACACCGGATTAGCTTCCCCCCTTCTACTCATTTGCTATCTCAATTTGGACATACTTGCGAAAGCGGGTCTATGGCTGGCTCTGACAACCTTCGCCCATCTGTACTATCACGGGATGGTGTGTCATTGGACAATGCTGAGGGTGAGATGGGATTGCGAAGTTTTGCCGTGAACTTTTTGTTTGTCAATGGCCCTATATGCTGTCAAGTAAGTATGTGTGGCTGTTCTGAGTATGATGTAGATGGAGAACATGCGCTGACATGTCACGTACCCTCTGATGTAGGCGAGAAGATTGATTCCTGCCCTTTGGTAGAGGTTCCATCTCTAGGCAGATCGGCCACCTTGATTGAAGGAAGATCTTCCGCCATAGCTGTGTTGATAAGTCATCAAAGTTCGTAAATGGACTGGGCGGCGATTGTTGGTTCCTGGCGCTCTGACAGGCGGCAGCTGTAACCTACGCGGGTTCCAGGATAACAAAATACAAGCCTCGTATGGATCTGTCGATGAAAGCGAATCGATCCGGGAAGGTTCACTTCGTCCGACGTAGCTGCGGGATACTGCGGAAGCGGATGTAAATAGAGCTTGTAGCCGCCTCTATCGATCGATCAAGACTCGGTTGCGCATGTAGTCGCACACACTGATACATGCTGTAGAACGGACTTTTCATATCCAGCACTTGGACGAATGTGTGCCTGGGTGGTGCGACATGCCATGATGCAGGAAAAATCCTTTAATAAGCAAGTCGCTTACAGTGCTGTTCTGAGTGAACCTCGGAAGCGCCTGATAGAGGCGCTGACGTCATAGCTGTTACAAAAGTGCGACCTCGATCTATTCGAAAACATCACCAAAGCGCGCTCAAAGTTAGAAAAGAGATATCTGTATAGACTACAAGAAGTTCTGAAAAAAAGTTTATGTTCAAGAGAGGCTTGGTTACTATCGGCCCGAATAGAGAGGTAGTAAGGTTTGGCCGCCGCGGTAGTCAGAGCAGTATGGTTAGCATTGCTACTCTATGGAACCACTTTTCATGGTCATAGCAAGACTCCCGGCCTAATAGTAGCCCAAAAAAATCTTTGGACCTAGCGTAGCTAGTTGACTATCATGAAACGCGAAGCTTGACTGCCGTCATATGGTGATAGAGGTCATATTCCCATGTGTCGCAAGAAATCAATGATCCTCGCAAGGTATCAACGATCTTCGGCACAATACGAAGCTCTACAACCGGAGCTAAGATCAGATGAGCACGGAACCTGAACGGAACAGGAGGAACTAAAAGATCCGGTGATCTCACGTAGATATATAAACCATCTCTTTTGTAGTTACTTAGAATCAATGATCATCTCCCATTCATTCCTAAGCTCACGATCTCACAACACCATGTGATAGTATCAACAATAAAAATTAACTAGGCTCAAAATGCAATGATGAGATGCTTCAAGATACATTCATTTCTTAACTTGAAAAGCGTCACATCCAGATGAGTGTGAGGGCGTATCTTTCGTAAATTGAGTCATCAACCCGTCTTCGTGGGATATGCAACGGCAGTCGTATTATCCGAAGCATCATCATCATGCTCAACCTTGTCCTCCCTAAGTGATTTATAATCAAGCTATCCAAATTAGCACATAGGTGGTTAAAGATGTCTCCTTCACTTACCCATCTCACAGCATACGCGATGCCAACGAATGCAAATACCACCACAACCATTGTAATAGCTCCCTTGCGCCAGTGCGGCACATCCGTAGCAGGATACAAGACAATCCCCCACCAAGTATACAGCAGCAGACCTGAACCGGCCATAACGTACAATATCACTGAGCGAGCCGCGTCGTCGCCATTACGCGAAAGTATCGTGCTTGCCCACCCATACATGACCGGGTTAACGATGAACGATGCGCCGCTGAGGTAATATGCTGTGAATATTCCTCCATCGGTCATGTTGGGTACCAATAGAAGAATGGCAGTGACGAGCTGCATGGCGGCGGCAAAGATAACCATGGGCATGCGGTGACCGGTGCGATCAATAAATACACCTGCAGCAATCTGTGAGACTATGGCAACAGCTTGGATACCGAGAGGGTAAGTGTTGATCTGGGTCTGAGTAAAGCGGTTCTTGTGGTACTTCAGCCACAAGAGAAGCATTCCTTGGAATGCGAAGGCTTCAAGCATAGCAGAGACGACAACAAAGCTGGAAAGAATATAGCTGTAATAATGTCAGCTTCTGGCTATGATAGTATGCAGAATTTATTTGATTTGCTCACAGTTTGGGGGAGTTGAGGACTCTTTTGATGAGACTTCGGTACTCAATGTTATGAGCATCGGCCTTCTTCTTTGGTAGTCGATCTAGAGCGAACTGCTTCTCTTGTGCGGTGAGATATGTCACTGTTGAATCTTCTGGTAGATTTGGAAATGTGAACTATTCTGTGTTAGCCTTATGTCTTTGAAACATCGGAGTCGGTAATGGAAGGGGAAGACTTACGAAACCGAAGGCGGCGATAGGAACACCCATCAATCCATCTAGTAGACAGTGGTTAGAATATTACAAAAATGAGCGTAAGGACTTCTGTACCAATGAGGAACACCCATTGCCATCCTTTGAGACCGCCTCGCCCTTCCATTGTCTTGTGCATAGCAGTCATCATGATGCCGGCAAACATGCTACCCATCTGCCCAACGGCAGTGAAGATGGCGATTCTTTTCGCGATCTCGGATGGTTTACTATAAATGATATTAGCACAGATTCGTGATGACTGAAATGATGAATAGACTTACTACCACGAACCAAGGACATAAACGGTTCCACTGTATAGACTAGCCTCCATGAAGCCCTGGAAGAAGCGGACGGCACACAACTGCTCGTATGTCTTGCAAGCAGCGGAGCACATAGTCAGACCCGACCATAGGATCAAGCACAAGGGAAGCCAAATATTTATTTTGACCTTTTGGATGATGAGGGCATGAGGAATTTCACCAACGACGTTGCTGTAAGGTAGAGATTAGCTTCAATATACTCGAGTGACTTGGGCTGTATAAGATCATAAGGGCACCTCGACTTACCCTGCAGTGAACATGGACAAAAGGACACTATACTCATTCCCCTTGAGATTAAGATCCTCTCTGAGACCGGCGACCTCAAGAACAGTTAGTGCCGATCAAGCTAACTGGACGGAATGTTGCATACATATGCGTTAGCAAATGCGTTACGATCTGTATTTTTCATTAGCGTGCAGGTACAATATTGGGGGACGAATCGACAAGACGTACCAAGATAGTTGAAGAAGTAACAAGCACAGCAAAAAGCATAGTCAACGTCAGATCCACCCAATCACAATGTAGTATTACAACCAAACGAACCAGGATGAATATATCCAACTTGATTACGAGACGCCTCTCCATCTGTTTTGCACCATCCCCAGGACAGGGTTTCCCTAGTCCAACTAGTCAGTTTTCGACGCTATTTGCTAGCTCCAATCTCAACAACCTACAACTCAAGATGCCCATGGTCTTAAAAGCTGCTTAGCTAGCAGCAGATCAGATAAAAGAAGATTTAATCTGATCCGCCACTGGGGGACAGAAGACTGGCTTTAAATGATCTGATAAGATCATAGACTAACTAATTGGGAACTGGTGTTCCGCAGTTGCTTGAAATTTTCGTTGCCAAGTCGGTATATCCAAGTTCGGGGGGTGTAATCGGCCCATTTGGTACGCTTCCAGACCACTCGTTGGGAAGCCACTGGGTTCCCCGCTATCGGAAGTGCTAGAAACGTGTTTAACGTTGTCCGCAAGAAGAGCAGGCTGCATGTCATCTAACCATGGGTTTGCCAAGGATGCCATGGGCCTAACCAAGAAGAGGCACCGAAATACAGCCGACGTTCAGCCCATGGTTAGGCCGAATTTTCCCATGGTTAGGCCGAGTTTTCCTATGGTTAAGCAGAGTTTTCTTATGGTTATTTCTCGTAAAATTACGTTCTAAACACAATAGCCAGCTTAGATACTACATTTGGCCTGTTTAACCCTTTCGCTATCTAGAGGGAAGATTCTATTGATGAAGATCGCACGCTTGAGCTTAGGGACCTATTTGCCGCCCCCGTTGATAGCAGTAGGGACGAAACAACTAACCCTACCTAGGTAAAGTAGTTTAGAACACGTTCTAAATGCGTTCTAACTAACGTGTAGGAAACTCTTACTATATTTACAGTTAGTAACAGTAGAGGCCCTCCCCTCTCTACTGCAAAGGTACTATAGGTACTAGCTGTGCCTATGTATCCTTTAAGTGTTAATAGAGGGTGCGCCTACGTTGTTCTTATTACAAGAACTAATTTTAGTAAACTACTAACAAAGAAGTAGATTTTAAGGAAGGCTACATAGGTAAACGTACGTTAGAATACGTTGTAAACACAATCTAAATATATTCTAGTTCTAATATTCGAAGGCTACTAAAACAAACAATCGTCTAATAATATTACCTTTTTTTAATAACCTACCTACAACAAGATAGAGGTATAACTATATAGGTATAAAGAAGTGCCTTTATCTCTTAGACGCTTTACAAATATATCTATATTGTAGTATTAATAATAAGCTTTAGGAGAAGATTAGGAAACTTTAACACGCTTCTAAGAAACTTCTTACTACTACAAAGTAGAAGGCTACAAGGTAAGTTTAAACGCGTTTTAGATTAGTTCTAAACGTATTTTAGTATATCTACTAATATAGTAGTGTCTATATTAGAGTATAGAAGCGATTTAAGTTAGGTGTATACCTTTAACCTAACAATAACTATAGGCCTATTATTCTAGAATAGACACGCATAGTACGTAGTAAGCTAGATTATATTAAGAATACGTTACTAACGTATTTAGCTAATAGCTAGAAAGTGTTAGCCCTTTATTAGATATAGAAGCTAGTCCTAGTAGACATAAGATATAGAGAAGTACTTTACCTAGAGTATTAATCTAGACGTAGATCTTAAATACCTTAAGTATTTGTTTAAGTATAGATTACTAACTAAGGAGTAGGAAGTAGAGTGCTGTTACGTTATTAAGCCTACGTTAGCTAGGGTAGACAAGTATAGTAAGTTTTAATAATTCGAATTTAAATCTATTATAAATATGTTTCTAACGTGTTTAAAGATATTAACTATACCTAAGGTCTAGGAATTCTTATACATAATAACTGTAAGGCCTATTACTATATTATTATTCTAAATAATATCTAGACGTCTCCCTATTTTATTCTAATTGTATTTAGAGAACATACTTATATCCTACTACCTCCTTTAATAGTAGAAGATAAAGATATAAGGGGCTTAGAGGAGGTTTTATAACCTATATTAACCCTAGACCTAATAAGATATAGGTCTATATAGAAACAGGATTAGAGAGTATTTTTAACGTGTTTAGCCTAGTTTCTTAATTCGCCCTAGCTTAAAGTATATCTTTCTAGCTATAGTATTTATTCTATTAAAGAGCTATATACTATATTTATAAATAAGGATTGTATTATAACTATTATTAAAAGAGAAAAGCTAAGTTAATTCCTTTATTATTATAGAGTTAAAAGTATTATATATAAGTAGAGGACTTAGTATTAGATCTTAGAAACAGTATAAAGATATTTAAAATACGCTCTAAACGTAATCTTATAATAAGTAGGTATATATCTAGTAAGTCTTATCTAGTATGTTAGGTAATATTATTGTCTATTTCTTTAATAAATAGGCAAAGATCCTACTTAACCTTAATACGTTCTAGATAGATATATTGTATAAGCGTCTCTATAGAAGTTAGGTAGAGATCCTAATAGCTACCTTTTATTTAAGATAGAATAAACGTAGGGGTTAAGTATAAATACGATTAGAACGCGTTCCTAACTAGTTTTAGTTATTACGCTTAGCTAGATTATTACTAATATATCCTATCGCAATATATACAAGTTAAGCTTTATAAGCTTCTTTAAGCTTATAAGTAAGTATATAGGAAGGCCTATATAATAGCGTTACTTTTATAGAACTAGGTTCTATAGAACTACTATTAATATATATAGTAAGTAGATAGAAAGTAAGATATTTTACCTAAACGTATTTAGAACACTATTAAAACGCGTTCTAGGCCTTAGGCGATATCTAAAGAGTATTAATCTACAAAGTAAAAACTAGAGATAGTAACTAGCTTTATATACTTAGTTCTATCTAGTTTACTTTATATAAATAATTAATACTATATATAGACCTAGTTTATTATATACTAAAGACTCTCCTTAAGGCTATATAATATAGGTCTAAAAAGCTAAAAGAGCTAAAGAGTACTTTAAACTATTAGATCTCTTAGCTTATAAGTCTCTCTAACGTGTTTATAATATATTCTAATTATATTTTAGTGTATAAAAATTCTTAATTTATTTAAAACTAAGCTATTAATAAGAAAAACCTAGTTATTATAGCTAAAATAGTAAGGTATTGTAGTAATATAAATAAAGATATATAGAATAAGTTAGAGTTATATATAAACGTAGCTAAGTAAGCTAAGTAGAAGAGCTATAAAATAGGGATATAAACTCTACTCCTAGAAGCTATACTAAAGTAAGTACTATAGATTATATTAAGAATATACTCTTAACGTGTTTAAAGTAGCCTATAAATAGATCTCTAAGATATACTTAAGTTTAATAGTATAGATAAATATAGTACCTATAGATCCTACTATAAGCTAGTATCTATATTGTAGTAATACTTATTAAATAGAAAAAGAGAGAAGAGTAAGTACTTTCTAATAACGTTATTAATATTCTTACTAAAATATATTTAGAACGTACTTAAAAGTAGTTTAAAGCTAAGACTAATATCTCTAATAGTAATAAAGATCTACTAAGTATTAAAATACTAGTAAGGGGTTAAAGGGCTACTCTAAGAAAAGTACTACGTAGAGGAAGAACTCTATATAATTAAACTTAGTCGCCTTTAGTTATAGTAGCAAGGTCTTTACTAGTAAGATTATTACTAGTAAGATTATTACTAATCCTAGAGTATAATATAGAACTTATTTTAAATACTTTCTTAACGTATTCTAGGCCTATAAGCTTGTAAGTAGGCGTCTAGAGCTTTACCTAGTAGGCTATAACATTAAATTAAGTAATTTAAGACTAATAGAAGTTACTTAAGATCTAATAGGTAGCCTTTAAGCTTAAAAGGAAGGAATTTAAGCTCTAGAAAGAGATAGAAGAATATAAAGAGAGGAAATAGTAGGAAGTAGTAGCTAAATAGGTTTAAGTAGTATAAATAGGCTTAGAACGCGATCTAAAGATATTCTAGCGTAGAAAAATTTTCTTTACTTAAAATCTCTATTTTTCCTTACCTTACTTCTCTATATTATTCTCTTCTATCTCCTCTATCTCTATCTATAATATAAAAAACAAGACTCTACTTCTTATAGTATATAACTAGATTATATTTTAAACGCGTTCTAATCTTATTTTAGCTAATTTATTAGAGATATACTAAACTAGCTTCTCTACTACTAGGTATACTTAAATTTATTAAGAATATTAATAGCTTCTATACTATATATCCTAGTAAGTTATTCTATAGAGTAAAGTAGACCCTATATAATAAGTAAGTATATAGAGTACGTACTTAAATATAATTTAAATATATTTGCAACGCGTTCTAATTTTACACTAGAAGAAATTTAGTAATTAAGGTACTTTAATCTATTATATCTAGCGAGCCTATCTAGTGTACAAGATTAATTCTATTAAGACTAAGTAGTGTTTAATTTCTAAAGAGGCTAATACTCTCTACTTCTACTATATAGTAGTTATACCTAAAGATCTATAGTTAAAAGAGTTCTAGGACGTATATAAATTACGTTCTTTAATAATTCTTCTTATAGTAACTTAATAAACTACTAGAGAACCTAAAAAAGAACTTAGAAGCTAATTAGAAGATCTAGAACGCGTTGTAAACGCGTCTAAAACACGTTCTTTCTTACTAGATCTAGCTTCTCTCTTCTTACGTCTTTTAAAACAATAGAAGTAGTTATATATATAGTCTTGTGTAGAAAAAGAGATTACTCTATTACTAGTAGATAAGTCTCTTCCTAAGAATCTTATTCCTATACTAATATACTAGGTAAATAACTTAAAGCAAGAGTAAGTTAAAAGAGAAGTAAGTTTCTATTAAAACGTCTTTGTATTATATTTATAACACGTTTTAGGTTAATATAAATAAATACTATTAGCTTTTTATAGAAAATAATCTTTTACCTATATATAAGGTTTATAGTAAGAATAATAATATAAAGTATATTTTTATTAAGTTCTATATAAGTAGAAAGTACTTTAATTTTATATAAAGTAACTATATATAGTAATATAGTAGATCTTTTATTAAAGAAAACTATAAACTAAACTAAAATCTCTTATTATCTATTTATAAATATATTTTAACCTATATTAAAACTTATTCTACTTATCTACTAGAAATTAACTATAGATTAGCTAAAGGTTAAAATACTTAATATTAGCGTATAAGTCTTCTATATTAGCGCTAGAAGAGAAGAAATATACTAGAATATATTAGAAAGATACTTTAATTACGTTTTAATTTCTTACTCTTAGTATTTTTATCTTCCTCTAGATAGCTAGTATAAGGGACCTAGTAATACTAAATACTAAGAATATAGGACATACTAACTATATTAAGCTAGAATATATTAATATTATATTTACAATACGTTTTAATATACTTACTTTAGGCTTACTACTCTCTAGAGTAGTAAAGAGTAGCTATATATATAAGTTAAGCTCTTATATAGTAACGTAGTAAAGTTACTTATACTCTTACGCGTTATAGGTTTCTTAGTAGATAATACAATTATAGCGCTCTATTATATTATCGTAGAACTCTAAAAGTATTATTAGAATATATTTATAACTTATACAAAACGTGTTATAATTTATAGATATAATATACTATATTATAAAATATGCTGTAGACGTAATTAAAACATATTTTAACTTACTCTTAACTTTCTAACTATACACTGTAGATAGCTTACCCTTATTATTAGAGTTAACTAAGTCTAGCTTATACTATACCTAGAGATAATTTACAAGCACGCCGCGCGTACTTACTTTAGCCTAATTATATTAGAATATGTTTAGATCGCGTTAGTAACGTGTTTTAATATATACACTGTACAGGGTACTATTATTATACTAGAAGCGACAATAGATCTTGCTAAAATAGATAATTAGGTTACTGTTTGCATTTTCTTCAAATAGCTTAAGGCTACAGGGAGGATTCGCTTTGTAGTAGAGATAGGATAGCTAGAACATGTTTAGAGCGCGATTAAATTACATTTCAGTTGACTTACATAGCTGTCGAGAATTCCTAGTATTGTATTAAGATTGCGTTGAGATTGTGTTGCAAACTTGTTGTTAACGTGTTCTAGTAATATTGTGTTGGGGTTGAACTCGCTTAGAGTTGTGCGCATGCACTAACCCGAGCCCGGCGTAGTCATCACATATATGGCCTAGCGCTGTTTCCATGGCATCCCCGGCTAATCTTGCCATGGCATCCTCGGCTAACCCATGGTTAGATGACATGCCAACACCAAGAAGAGCCGCATGACATGATATCATGCGTTTGCTTTTGCGTATGACTCAACCGTGGGGGCGAGTGACACATGACTTGGATATGAAGATAACTTGAAGTATTTTATTCATCGTTATCAAAGACGGCATTACTACGCCGATGTCCTATATCCAACCACTATCTCAACCGCATCAATCGTACAAGAAAGTCATGTTATCCCCATCATGAACGCCTGTGCTCCAAAGTGTGAGGTATAAATGCATGCCGTCAATCCGACATGTGCCAGACGCCGACAATGCAAGGAGAATGTATGCAAGAACCAACCCGAGGTAATCCTTTACCTATACCCAAGTCCAACCCAACTAAGTATACAGCTACGAGATGGTATGTATATGTCAAAGGAGATAGGGAAAGCATCTAGAAGTCTTCTTCGAAGCAGAAGTCTCCAGATTGGCCCTTCTCTTCGACGGGCGAAGAACCCTCCTCTGTCTGTTGGTGCTTGGTGGTGCTAGCCATAACACCGGCTTTCTGGTAGTCACCTACACGCTTCTCGAAGAAGTTTGTCTTGCCAGCAAGCGAGATGTTCTCCATGAAGTCGAAGGGGTTGGTGGCATTGTATACCTTGGTGTTGCCGAGAGCGAGGAGCAGACGGTCAGCAACAAACTCAATGTATTGGCACATGAGGGTTGAGTTCATGCCGAGCAGAGCGCAAGGAAGAGCCTCAGTGAGGAATTCTTGCTCGATGGTGACAGCCTCGGTGATGATGGCCTGGACAGACTCCTTGCTGGGGCGAGTGTTGAGGAGGGAGAAGAGAAGGCAAGCGAAGTCTGTGTGCATGCCCTCATCACGGGAGATGAGCTCGTTAGAGAATGTGAGGCCGGGCATGAGGCCACGCTTCTTCAGCCAGAAGATGGAGGCGAAGGAACCACTAAAGAAGATACCCTCGACGGCAGCAAATGCCACAAGGCGGTTGGCAAAGGTAGAGTTCTTGTCAGAGATCCATCGAAGAGCCCAGTCAGCCTTCTTACGGATGCAGGGGACTGTAACGCGTTAGATGGGCATTCTCAATACGTGAAGGTTGTAACTCACTGTTATCGATGGCATTGAACAGATATGAGCGCTGCTTTGGCTCACTGATGTATGTGTCGATAAGAAGAGAGTATGTCTCAGAGTGGATGTTCTCCATCATGATCTGGAAGCCGTAGAAGCATCGCGCCTCGGGGATTTGTACTTCGCCAGAGAATCGCTCGACCAGGTTCTCGTTGACGATGCCATCGGAGGCAGCGAAGAAAGCAAGAACGTGGGAGATGAAGAAACGCTCATCGTCGTTTAATCGCTTGTTCCAGTCGTGAAGATCCTTAGATAAATCAATTTCCTCGGCGGTCCAGAAAGAGGCTTCAGCCTTCTTGTACATTTGCCAGACCTGTGGGGGATGATGTTAGTAAAGTTCTTTGTTACCTTGTATGGACGCGTCGACGCGTCATACATGTCCTAGAACACCGAATTGACTTACATCGTGGTACTTAATGGGGAAAAGAACAAAACGATGGGGGTTTTCTTGAAGCAGAGGCTCGTGTGCCTCCTCAGGTCTGATGGTGGATGCAGTGGTAGGCTTTACAATCGTCTCGTCATCCTCGGGAAGGTCGGGAATGCCGACAATTGGCTTGTAAACATTCTCCTTATTCGCTGGAGAAAAGTCAAGCTTCTTTGCGGGCGAGTCGGTCATCTTGAGCGCGCCCATTGCTGACGCAGCCTATTAACGCGTTAGTATACACGCGTAAATGGGATAATGGTTGAGTGAGACGCGGTGGCATACCTGCTTAGAAGGCGTTAACTGAAGAGCAGACATTGTGTGGAAAAGATATATACGAGTTGGCACGGGGTATATGTGCGTAGAGACAATTAGAATGTGAAGAATACGTGTTGTGTGAGGCAAGTAAAGCAATTGTTGCTGCAAGTGAGGGAGGATTGGAGAGCAGACGCGACTGGTACTTAAAAGCACGCTGACGGGTAATCACGTGCGTCCGTGCTGCCCCTCGTCGCGCCTTTCCATAGCCGATCGAAGCTATGACGCACTCTGTGACCTCCTTCCATCGCACCGCTTTGTTGTCCCCTTGAATATGGAAATTCTTATGTGAGTGAAGATCAAGGATATTTCAGCTACTAGCAATCTCATGATATCCATATTGCTTAGTTTTCAACTCAGCGTCGTCGACAATTGCACTCAAAGTTGGACGTCGCGGTCTACCAGCCTCGCCAGTCGCGCTCTAAACAGTCCGTGCAAAACGCGACCCTCGTCGCGGACGCGCTTTTATTCGACCATTTCCTGCCCCTCGGCCCACACAACAAGACAGGTACTTTTCCATGATGAGTTAGACTGGTGTTTCGCGGCTGAATCACTGCTTGGAATTGGCTGAGACTGGCCTTTCTCGGCCGTGTCACAGCTTCGCATTGGCTGAAGCCTGACATTGGACTCGCCGTCTCTTGGATCAGATTAGATTTATGTCTGACAATCAGCTCGTGCCGACGCCCACTTGCTCCACAGGATTCGTCATGCCATTTGGAAACTATTTGGAAGGCTCGTGCAGAAAACGCGCTTTGTCCTAACCATCACAATAGGTCCCAATGTGCCTAACACACGTCTACCAGCTCAAGAAACCAGGGAATCTGGCTGATAGATGACTGCTCCGCCTCTGCCCTTTGCGAAGCACCTACCGTAAGACGCGCAATGTGTGGGGAAACGACTGTTACCTCAGCAACAAATATCGAATTCTTTTTAGTCCCACAGAATCTCGGCAACCTGTAACATAACACCTGTATACCTCGTTTTTAAAAGATCATAAGCTCGTACTCGCTTTCACAGCGACAGGATAACCATTCGAGGATACATCCACCTGCAGCACTTATTCTATTTTCTTAACTCTTAGCACAAATATCAGTTCGTCGATCATAGACCCAGTTTTTCCCTTTCAATTTCTCCAAACTTGTGCATTGAATGTCCGTGCAAGAGTTTCGATTTGAAATTGTGCAAAACGGTCGACATTCGATCTCTGCACCGTCTACAAAGGTGCCTTCGCGACATAAATTTCAATACCTTATAAACATGGAATTCCCTGTTAGCGAATCCAATTACATCGCTCGTCACCAATGTTCAGCACTTGTTTCGGCCGTGATGAGGGCAATATTCCAACAGCTCCGCCATTTGTCCCCTTTTTTTTTCAGGTTTGTCTGCTGGCAGCAGGATTGTGCCAAGTAGGGGGTTTGAAGTGGGTAGCTCGAGTGAAGACACAGCCTTGCACTCAATCAAGAGCTATCCATGCCATATGTCTCAGCCTCACGGGCATGATTCTTGGGCACCGCATTAGTGTTACATCGTATAGAACCTGGTTTTGAGGGGTGACAGCAGAAAACATGGTCGAATCTTGATTGCTCTTGGCAAAATGAGGTTCTGTGATGCAACAGTCATGGACGAGGTTTTACTGGATGCGAAATTGATGCGCAAGATGTTAGATTGTCTAAACCTAGCACAAGGGTGTACATTGACCATTCCCACAGTTTCCTGCTCTCTCGTAACACATCTTCGACAACACAACGAACAATGAGTCGCCAAGGGTCGGAGGTTTTGCAAGGGTAGGTCTCCTTTGCAGCGTCTATAGGGCTAGGAATCGAGGTATACTGCCTCAGCCAGCCCCCAGCATCTTCAAAGCACCCCAAGACATCACGATAGTAGAGTATCCCAGCAAACGAAGAACCACTACGATCCCACCCCTTTGCCCAAACCCACGCCTCACCCCATCCCCATCCCCCCCCAATCCGGCACAACCACGAACTTTCCCTTAATCCTCCCAAACGACACCGCCTCTCCCGCATCCTCAGGCACAACTCTATCCTTCTCCGGCACAATCCTCACGCGCACCGCCTCCTGCAGAAACGACGCACGCTGCCCCGGCTCAAGCACGTAGCTCGTGCCGCCCCAGTCCAGCGTCGTGCGGCCTGACGCGCGAACACGCAGCTTACCGACGAGGCCTGAGGCGAAGCGCGAGGGTGCGGGTGTGGGCGCGGGCGCGAGGGCGAGGCCTGGCTCGAGTTTGATGGGGGTGGCGGTGAGGGGTGGCGGGGGGGCGTCTGGAGACTCCTTTTTGATGGGGGAGAGGAGGTCGGGCATTAGAGGAGGGATTTGGAAGAGGTAGACGTTGTTGTCACGGACGGAGCTTTTGGGTGCTGTGGTGTCTGTGGATTCGTCGGTGGGCTCGGAGGGGCCGAGTTCGGCGCGGATGTGGCTGAGGTTGGACTGGAAGCGAGACCATTCCGCACGGTCTTCGTCGGTTTGGAGGATTGGTTCTGCGAGGGTTTTTATTTGGGGTTTGAGCTTTTGGTCGGGGGTGGAGGTATGGTCGGTTGGTTGGGTGAACGAGTCAATAATGCCAACTTGTTCGGCGTCAAGCATGGTTTCGTCCTCGGTGTTTTCCTCCGTTTTGACGGGAGAGGCGGGCTCTTCTGGGTCTTGCCATACCCCTTTAAAGGGCTTCTTTGTGCTTGCGACGTCGAGTAGTTTCGCCTTGCCTTTCCCTTTGCTTGACATCTGTGTCAAGACTGCCGCGGGTGTTTGTCCTGTTGCTTCGGCCTGCTCCAAGATTTTGGCAGATGCCTCCGTGCTTGCATCTGTGTTGATACCGATGGTCCTTTCTTGGTGTTCTTTCCTTCCTATCCGAACGGGAAAATTCGATGTGCCTATCCGCCTAGTAGGCGCATTATCCTCATCTGAGGATATTTGAATAATTTGGTCAATGTTTTTTCGCGGAAATTCGGCATCCTCATCGTCGTCTGAAGACTCCTGTCCACCGCCCTCCTTCTTGATCGATGGGCCCCCAGATGATCTGTAGCTTGAGCCTGAGTAAGATCCACCTTGCTCATCCTTGATGCGAGTTGCCCGAGAACCGGACCCAGAACCAAAACCTGAAGTATTGCGATGACTGTTTTGTCGATCTATAACCTAAGTTAGCAACTGTTTGTCCAGTTCCATTACGGGACGTACCCTCTCGTGAGCTGCCAAGCGAAAATGGACCGCTCATAGCACCGCTATAACCACCTCGACCTCTGGTCGCCCTTTCGGCCTCCCGCCTGGCCTTAAAGTCTGCATCCCTCTTTTTTTTTCTGTCTGCATCTTGAAGTTCTTTGGTTCTCGCCTTCTCACGCTCCAGTGCTTCCTTTTCCAGAGCTGCCCGCTCTTCTTTGCTTCGACGTCCTGTAAATGTGGGCTTAACCATACCCCTCTTGCCTCGGATTGAGGTGCCTCTTCGAATGGCAGGAGATGCGGATCGAGAATCATTTAGACTGCCTAGTCGCTGCACGGGAGGCCGGCCGGGTGAATCTGTGTCAAGATTTGGAGATGCAACAGCGCTATATATGGTAAGTTAGTATGGCGCATCGGGGCTTGTGTGAGATGCAGCTTACGAGGCTTCTGCTGAGGCTATGCTCTCCGAGGTCATTGGTGGTTTCGAGTCATCCTCGCTATTGTCTTGTTTTGGTGCTACGGGAGCTTCATTCGCCGTGGCTTGTTCTAAGCTCTGGGGGGTGGCTTCACTGTTAGTACTCCTATTACCAGCTGCTCTAGCTCTTCCTCCTGCACGCCCACGCGTACTTGGTCCTCCTTGCCGCTTCGGTGGCATTTTGTGTTGCGCACCGCCGAAGGTTGTAGTGGGGAGGCGCCGAAGTTGCAAAAGTTAATTGCTTCTTATCGATAAGACCCTGCAGCTGGAACGCGCTATCACACGCGTCCACTAGTTCAGCATTTTCTCGGTATGAGGGATGAATCGTGACAGTAACAGTAATTTTATCATACGTCATCTTCATCTTGTGTGAAGTGGAGGCTAACTACCTAGTCCGAGAAACCACGTATTGTGCTTATGCTTTCAGCAGCTCCAACTCTATCAATTACAAATTCTTCCGCACCCAGGGTATAGTAGCTCTGGAGCGGTTACAAAATGGTATGCCAAAGGAAAAGCCCGGCTCCGCCTATGCTGTTGCTAGAAATGTCCAAAAAGGTCTCGCCTGACGCCTGACGCCCGGCACCATGAACATGTTTTTGCAGCTTATTCAGAAAAGTATTTCGTGTAGACGCATTAGCAAGGAAGCAATGAAGGTAGAGACGAGAAAGCGATAACAGTGGTAACAGGATAAGTGGGGTATATGGGGTTTTTCAACACTCTACCCTTCGAAAAGGGTCTTGGGGCTCTTGCCCAATAGCTCAAGGCATTTGCGGGCAAGCGTCACGACTTCGCCCTCGCCATCTTCATTGTCCTCATCGTCTGACTCGATATTGCGGTCTGCAATCTCGTTGACCATTTGGATGACCTCATTCGACTCGTTAATGAGCTCAATGAGTCCTTCATCTTCGGACTCGACAAGCTGGAGGAGCGTCCAGATAGCAATGTGTTGGAAGGTTGGGTCTCCGCTGTCGAGGAAGCGGCGGAGATAGCCGTGGATGCCACCTGCAGGCTCTTTCCAATTCTGAATGAAGATGGAATAATCGCCCACTACACTTGTTAGCTAGGTCAGACAAGATTGTGAGAATGCATACCCTTCGAAGACAGATTGCCCAGTGCAGCAGCACTGTTGCCCTGGACTTCGATGCTGTCTGATTCAGTGAGGGGAATGAGAACGTCGAACACTCCGAGGTTAAGTAAATGAGGCTTTAGTTCCTCGCTCAACGCAAGGACGGCAATGGCTGCCGTCATTTCGGACTGCACTGGCAGTCGTACGGTCAGGACTAGCTGCTTGCACTTCTGCACAGCACCAGCCTCAAGGACCAGCTGCTTGTTCTTGTCTGAGCTTGCGGCGAGGTTACGGAGGGTAGAGATGGCGTGACATTGGATCTCGTCGTTATCACTTGTGCCAAGCAGGTCGACGAGTGGCCGTAGGAAGCCTGCTTCGATGATGGGGGATTCGTTTGCGGGGTGGATGGAGATATTTCGTATGCATGCGACCGCAGAAAGGATAAGCGGCAGGTAGGATGATTGTAGGAGGCGAAGGAGGGACGGTAGACCGCGTGCGCGCACAATTTCAAGCTGGTAGCGTTCGTCGGACGCGAGGTTACGAAGGGCAAGCGCAGCTTGACATTGGACCTTGGGTGAAGAGGATTCCATAAGATGCACAAGTGAGCCAACCAACCGTCCTTCGGTCTGAGCTAGCTTAGCGCGGTTGCTGGCGTCGACAGCGATGTTGCTCAATGCAGTCGTGCAGTAGTACTGGACATCAACGTCTGTGGAGGAGAGAAGCTGAACGAGGACGGGAATGGCACCGGCGTTGACGAGTTGCTGGCGGTTGTCGTCTAAAGGAAGGTTAGCTGACGGGAGTCATATCGGGCAGGTAGCCATACCAGAATGTGTCATGTTAAGCAGTGCGCCAGTCGCGTTTCGCTGCACGCGCATGTCCTTGGACTTTGCCAGTTTTGTGAGGGGTTGTAGGGCGCCCGAGCGAGCTATCTTGGCCTTATTGTCCTCGTGTGTCGCCAAGTTGGTGATGCAGCCAACGGCGTTGCATTGTACCTCGACGTTGGGCGAGTTCATCTGCTTGATCAAAGGGGTGAGTCCATTCAGGGCGACAATGGAGACCTTGTTTTCGGCTGTGGGCTGTTAGCACGCGGCGTAGCAGGTGGAGGGATCAACTCACTGTTGACGGCCAGGTTGCCCAGCGCCGCACTCGCAGCGCGCTGGACCTCGATATCGGGGTTCTGGAGGAGGAACAGGATGGGTTCGAGGGTATCGCGGTCGACCTCCCGAACATCTCGCTCGGTGATCTCGGCAAAGGTCAGGCTCGCCGACCGCTGTAAATCAATGTTTTCCGAGTATACCAGCGTGCTCAAGGCGCGCAGTGGCTCGCCGGTGAAGAAGTCTGTCTCGGCTCGCTATGGGGAGTCAGCTGGAGAGCTTCTGCTGTGGAGGTACAGGGGGTGTGGGCGTACATTCTCGAGGAAGCCCAGCAGGTCGGCCACGGCTTCCCGCTCGCTGTCGGCCAGCACAGGGTCATAGATGCTGTCTCGCGAGCGTCCTGCACGCTTGAAGTTAGTGCATGACAGAGAATACTGAGGGGACAGAGACGCGTACCGCCGCAGCAGGACCCAAAGACCCTGGAGCACACGTCTGAGATGCCCATGGCGGACCGTCGCTAGGCCAGCGGGCCGTCGACTGCGCGTGTCGGGGCGGCCGGCGGTGGGCAGAGAGCTGTCAACGGCGGCGAGGACCCGGGGGGCAGCAGATGGGATGGCAGGTGGTGATGGGATGATAGCGTGGGTGGGATGGCGGGTAATGGATGGCGGTGTTGATTGACCTCGCCTCTGCACTCGAGCTTCTGACTTGCCCTGTTGGCTGTTGGCACGGGCGCGCGCACGACTAGCGCACTCTGCGGATGCTGGCCCAGCAAACGGCACTGCACATGAAAGCAATTCGCAAAAGTGCCTGCAAGCTACCGCCATGCACCTATGCACCTATGGCCCTCTGCATGCATGACATCAACCACAGCAGATGGTGGTTTTGCTGCCCAAGGTAGGGTCCACGGCGGCTATTGGGCTGGCTCGCCATTCGCACACAATCCGCAGGCCGACGTCATGCTTCAGCCCACGGCGCTCCCTACTCGCCTGCCCGTCCCAGGCTGCTCCAAGCTGCTTCAAACGCCCGGCTAGACTGCCCAGCTGCCCTCGTTGTTTCGACTCTTTCTCGTGGCCCTGGCCGCTCACTGGCCGGCGCTGCAACGGCCCGTCTCCATGGTGTTTCTGCGTGCCCTGCATGAACCGGCGCGCCGACGGCCCCACGCTTACATGTCCCAATGAGTATCACCATGCCCAAACACTTCTGCTTCAACAGCTTCAGCGCGGGGTAGCTCTCGGCAAAGCGCTGTTCACAAGCGCGTCCAGCCAGTCGCCGTGCGTGGATCTGCAGCTTACCATCCTGTTGGCTGCAAAGCCAGATTGCCGTCTCTCACGTGCTGCACCACGGCCGCTCACGTCCCAGCTGGCGTGGGGGGTGGCCATCGCTTGCTCAAGGTATATGGCTGCCACTCTTTGCAACAAAGCCACCCACTGCAAACCCCAATTTTCTCCTTCTCCTCTGCCAGCGCATCGGCTGATCTGGCCCTGCACCTCGCACACGCTCTCCCAACCCTACCCTCATACGACCGCCGCGCCACCCTTCCCCCTTCGGCAGGCTCCATCGTTGCTGAGCCGCACCTGCAATTAGCCCTTCCGGCTTTTCCCTTTGCGCCGCCCACGCTCCGGCCTTGGCCGAACCGTATATTTCCTACCCAGGCTGCCGGCACTCTCAGAGGTTTGCTTTCACTGTGAACCGATTTAATGGCCTCGAGTTCGGCATCCTCACACAGTTTCCAGAAACTCAAGCTCGACACCTCGGCCACCACCAAGCCGGTACCCTCGTCCTTCGCATCCATCCCGCGCAAAGACTCGTCGCACTCTCCCCAGCAGAATGGCAGCCATGCGCAGTCGCACTCCAAAGGAGACTATGCTTTCGCCGACTCTCAACAGACAAACGGCTGTATCCCTATCGACCGCCGTCACCATGGCTCAAACGGCCATGCTGTGCCGTACGATGTCGCCGTGGGCAGCAGTGGCAGTGAAGAAGATAGTTTCAGCACCTCACAGTTTCGGCACCGCACCACCTCCATAAGCTTTGACAACGAAGTACGGCTCGACTCGGGCGATACCGTCGCTCTCGAAGTCCCTGTCCCCAAGTCGCGCTCGAAGCATTCGCATTCGCATACGCCCGAGAGCGGAAGCTACTCGGATCAAGAGTATTTGGAGATGCCCTTCCATATGCGCCGGCCTCTACAGCATAGCATTGGCGTCTCTAGGTACCCGCTTTTACAGACAACTGTCGACAGTTTGGCCAGAAATCCAGAGTACATCGACCAAGTCGCATCTTTGACTTCGGACGCTACCGCCTCACCTCCGCTGGAAGAGGCACGGACACCACTCGAGATACCGGTAGAATACATGCTCTCTCCCCTGACTGCCGCTTCACCTGTTGAATTTCCTCGAGGTTGGCCACGACACGATGCCCCTACGAGAACCAGGAGTTATCGGTCAATCGCCGAGGATGGAAGTCTGCGACGAGCGAGTCGTCGATCATCCAACCGCTCAGGTCGCTCCCTGTCGTCCATGTCTCCTGCGGCGTCCTTTCTTGCACGCTACAAACCTTCCGAGGCTCAAATCAAGCCAAGTGAACCAGATGATGAGGGTCAAGGCATTGGTTACGATAGCGAGTACATTATTGGGAAGCAGATTGGTTACGGTGGTTTCAGTATTGTTAAGGAAGTCACAAGCATGGAAAATGGAAAACCAGTGGTCGATGCAGTCAAGATTGTGCGTAAGCAATTGCAAGAAAAGTCTGAATTTGAGAATGAGCAAATCCAGACACAGTTCGATCATGAGGTGGAGATTTGGCGATTTCTACGGCATCCATATATCCTTCCATTGCTACGGGTCTACACCACGGATTTTGCTACGTTCTGTATCACGAAACTGAACAGGGGCGGCACCCTATTCGACCTGGTTCGCAACACACGACGCAACAAGAAGACAGGACTACCAAAGCACTTAGTCAAACGCTATGCCTACCAACTCGCATCAGCAATGCGCTACCTTCACAACGATGTGCAAGTAGTTCACCGTGACATCAAACTTGAAAATGTTCTCGTGGACATGACTGTACCTAACGCGGATACCGACGGGGGTGACGTGCTACTCTGCGACTTTGGCATGGCAGACTTTATCGTAAGCGACCAGCGCGACGGCCCAGAACCGCATTCAATTGGTGAAAATCAAAACATCGGTCTAGCCGACAGTTGCACATCAGTTGCAGGCAGTCTCCAATACGCCGCACCGGAACTGTTCAACGCACCCGGCCCGGTCTTTTCCCCGGCTGCTGATATCTGGGCATTCGGCGTCGTCCTGTATGCACTCCTTACTGCAACCCTCCCTTTCAATGAGGGCCTCGACTTCAAGACCACCGCCAAAATCTGCGAAGGGACCTGGGACGAACAACTCGTGCGCAATGCTGAAGCTGTCCAAAACGGTGGCGTCGAAGACGTCCTCGACCTCCTCCGTGGCTGCCTCAACCTCGACGTCGAAAAGCGTTGGTCCGTCCATGACATCCTGAACTGCCCCTGGCTCCGTTCCTGTTCCCAACTCGAAAATGTCTCTCGATCTTGGCTCGCCGAGCTCTAAAATATAAATCGCACCTATTTCTTTCGCACGCATATTCCTACTGAGTTTGAGGTTCCTTTTCTCGCTCTGCGTAGTCTATAATACTCGGCTACTTTTACGCGCTCTTGGATACCCATCTCCTGCATTTCTCCTAGATTGCGCTTTCCTGTCTTTTCCTTGGATACCCAATCGGCTAGTCCAGTGTGTTTTCGTTCGGCGTTATTCTAGTTAAAAGGATATGGTTGAGCTTAGTGCTCACGGCTCGCGCTGTATGTCACGATTATGAGATTGATGGAGTGAAGTGGAGGTGTAGTATTAGGTATTGTGCGTCACGTAGCATCAATGAGTAAAACGTCTAGATTCTAGTCCTCGAGTGCGATTTGGCGACTTTGTTTGCTATTGTGGTCTGGACGTGACGATCAGTTTTAATAAACTTGTTTGTTGTTTGTTTCTGACTTCTGGATGTAATGGTTGACAAATGATAATTTCTAACGAGTGACTTATCCTTCCATCACACCCCGCTCACGCCTGGTCTTTATTTCTCGATTAGGATTAACAGTGTATTAGGGTATTGTTGTGCCCAACGCCCGGCTTCTTGAGAGGTTGACTCATGATTAAGTGGTCTCCCTAGATTATGTGCATCTCATCCGTGTATGACCTTCTCCTTCCGCCTCTTGACTTGTTTGCTGGGTGTTAAAATGTCTTGTGTACCTAGCGCATTGTGGTCAAATGAACTTAGCATCTGCACATGCACGCGATAGTACTTCAACAAGCGTGCATCAAACAACCACACCAGTGGCTTTGCACGACTAATATTGCTCAGAAGCAGCCATCTCAATGGAGCAATGTACAAGATTCAGATGATTGGTTGGAATTTTTCTAGCGACTGACGTCACTGTTGGCAGGGTTCAGCCTCGTCTCACTTTGGGGCCTACCAGCTCCAAACTAGGCTAGCAAGCACAGCCTTAACCGCCTGTCAGGCCTCCCGATCTCTAGCCCCGTCAATCTTAAAATCGGGGCGCAATGCGGAATTCGGCTTTGGATTTTGAAGGAGCTGAGATATTGTAATAGGGTGGGTTGAGATGAGTCTCATCATGGCCAACGAGTGGAAGTTTGCTAAACATCAATCGATGAGCTATGGATACCTTTGTACTCGACCTCGCAAATTGGACTCTACTACAAGGATGCTGTAGGGCCTATCGCTGCACATCTCGGCCTTGGCTATACAATAGTGCTTATTTTAGGGACAAATCTTAAGCAACAGTGTCGCTCTCCAACTGGTGCACGCGCCTGGGTCCATTGAACCACAGTCATAGCGAAACCACGTCCCTCAGGTTGGTACAAGGACACTTCCACGTGGTCCAGCACAAGTAACACCATGTACAACACAGACTATTGTTTTTCAAAGTGTTGGGTCAAAGTGCTCAGACATGGGACCTTGGATGCATCAAACTAACTAGTCTGAACATCATCACTTTCTTTGGCCCCCCATTTTGTGGCGCATCTTTGACACACCCTTGTACTGCAAAATAAGGCCTGCAGGCCGAGGAGACTTGCGGTCTACATATAAGGCTCTGGGGCCGTGACGCCTGTCCCACCTGTAGCCAGCCGTTTCATTCCTGACAATGTATTTCTCGTCCCTGAGCGTGCTGAGCGGTCTCGTTCTCACGGCTGTTGCGCAGAATTCGACCTTTTCACCTGCACGTCCTCCGTCGATTCCCCTTGCTGTCAGGAATCCCTACTTGAATGTTTGGCTGCCGGCAGGCAATAACACAAATGGAGGCTATTTACCAGGACAATGGCCTTCATTCTACACGTACGTAGCCTAACAACAAATGTGAGAAAAATAATTGACCATAGTAGTGGACAATGGCTTGGATGGGCGGGCATGATTCGCGTGGATGGCAAGGTTTTGACATGGATGGGAGCGCCGAAGAATGTCCCGAACGCAAATCAAACCGCCGCTGAATACACGTCTACGAAGAGTATTTTCACCATCCGTGCTGATAACAAGGTTTCGATAAAGATTACATTTTTATCGCCGGTTACGCCGAACGATTTTAAACGACAGTCACTGGTCTTTTCTTACATGCAGGTTGAAGTGTCGTCTGTAGATGGCGCAGACCACAAAGTTCAGATTTATACTGACATTAGCGCTGGTATGTTGATATCGCTGTTGCTCAAGTATATGTTGGCTGACGTGGGTAGAATGGGCGTCTGGTGATACTAGTGCCAAAGCAGAGTGGAGTTACAGCAGCACACTTGATGGTGTGAATTATCACAAAGTTTGGAAGCAGGAGCAGCAAGTGTTTAATGAGGTTAAGGACCGCGCTGAGTGGGGTAATTTTGTCAGTCCTCTATCTTAACTGTCCACACATTGCATTACTCATGTTCTTAGTATTATGCCACGGATTCTGTCGACGGCCTTACCTATCAGTCTGGCTCTGATGCCGATGTTCGCGATGCCTTCAACAAGACCGGGAAATTAGGAAATTCTCGGGATACCAAGTTCAGATCGATCAATGATGCTTGGCCAGTGTTTGGATATGCAATTGATCTTGGATCAGTTGGTTCTAAGGCTACATCGCATTTGTTTACAATTGGACTGTGTCAAACGGATGCGGCCCAATTTCTTGGAAAAGATGGCTTGAAAAATATTCAGTCGCTTTGGAAAGGCTACTATAAGGACGAGCTTGCCGCTTTGTCTTACTTTCACAAGGATTATAAAGAGTCTAGCAAGCTCTCGACAGAATTAGACGAGAAGATTTCTAAGGATTCCAAGACTGTGGGAGGCGATAACTACGCTATATTAACTACTCTAGCTACCCGCCAAGCATTTGGAGCCACTCAACTTGTGGGCACAGAAGACAAGTACTATTTGTTCATGAAAGAGATAGCTTCCAACGGAAACACTCAAACTGTAGATGTTATCTACCCTGCGTCGCCGATCTTCTTTTACACTAATCCTGAACTGATAAAGCTCCTGCTTGATCCTCATTTCGAGAACCAGGAGAGCGGACATTATCCGAATAAGTATGCGATCCACGATCTGGGCACACACTATCCGAACGCTACTGGCCACACAGACGGATTGGACGAGAAAATGCCCGTTGAAGAATGTGGCAACCACATGATTATGATGCTGTCTTATGTCCAGCGATCCGGCAAAACAGACTACATCAAATCGCACTACAAAATCCTCAAGCAATGGGCCGAATACCTCGTCCAAGATAGCCTCCTTCCTGCTGAACAACTCTCAACAGATGATTTCGCCGGTCACCTCGCCAACCAAACCAACCTCGCCCTCAAAGGCATAATCGGCCTCGAAGCAATGTCCCAGCTCTCCAAAGCCATCGGCGAAACCAGCGACGCACAAAACTACACCAACATCGCACACGACTACATCACTAAATGGCAAACCCTCGGCATCAACAAAGCCGACAACCCCAAGCACTCCATCCTCGCATACAATAACGTCAGCACACATGGCCTCCTATACAACCTCTACGCTGACAAGCTTCTCGAACTTAGCCTCGTCCCCCAAGAGGTCTACGACATCCAATCCGCCTTTTACCCCTCCGTCCAGCAAAAATATGGCGTGCCTCTCGACACGCGTAACATGTACACGAAAGGTGATTGGGAGATTTTCTGTGCCGCGATAGCGAGCGCGTCCACGAAGAAGATGTTCATCGATAGTGTGGCGAAATGGGTCAACGAGACGTCGACCAAGTTGCCGTTTACGGATTTGTATGAGACAGAGACGGGGACGCACCCAAAGGGTATTGAGTTCAAGGCGAGGCCGGTTATGGGTGGCGCGTTTGCGCTGTTGTTGTTGGATGCGGAGGGGTATGTTGCGCCGAAGAAGGTGGTGTAAGTATGTTGATGCTGTGTTTGAGATGTGTGCTGACTTTTTTAGGATTGGTAATGGGACGGCGAACGGGACGAAAGAGGATGGTGGGCGGGCGTCGAAGGGCGATAAGAAGGATGATAAGAAGAGTATTGCGATGAAAGTGAATGTTGTGGGGAACTTGTGGGCGAGTGTTATGTTACTTGGATTGTCTGTGGCGATATTCGTATAATTCGCCATTCCTCTTTCCGACTATTTTACACCATGTTTATAGATAGATACCACCCACGCGTTTAACTAATTCTAGTAACCATTTCTCCTGTACTCATTTCTTATTTCCCTTCTCCGTATCCTTTTTCTCCTCTTTCTCATCCTCTTCAAGATTCTCTAACACCTCATTCGCATCTACATTGCCCTCATACTCCACATCTTCAACCCACTTCTTCACAATGAATAACTTCCACACCGCAAACCCCGTGGCCCCAAGCGTCGCCCCCGTACTGACCATACTCTTCACCACGCTCCATACCGTAATGCGCGCGATACTCTGCAGCCACGGCGTTATGAAGTATCTACGCTCATACTATACACGCCCACATAATCAGATTCACAGCAATATATTAGCGAAGGATAGGGGTTTGATACCTCCAGATCAGGGTTCACACAATACATGAGCGCGAGCAGGGCTACTAAAATCATAAACAGTAATATCACCGTTAAAACCTGTATGACGGCGAGTAGAATCGAGATATCCCTCGTCGTGCGCAGGACTTTGAATCCCGCTGCAACAAGCGGCGTAACTTGCTCAAATGCAGCGTTGATCTGGCGGGAGTAGGGGAGGCCCATGGTGGTGGTGGTCAGGGGTGCGAATGCGTGTATGGTGCGTTGCGACTGGAGTGGAGACGGGATAGCCTGTTCAGGGTGGTGACGGATATTTACATACTTACCCCGCGATATTACGGTGATGTTCGGTATGAATGATTGCCGTTGGCCTTGCTGCCAGGCTGAAAGTGGTCGCTGACGTCATGCTTGGTTGGAGATGAAGGTGCCTAAGTATGGTCCGCCAATCATCGACGTAAGAAGTATTGGTGCTGAGGACGCGCAATGATAGGCTACATGGTGGAAGAGAATGTAACAGAATCCGTCGGATATAGAACACTCTTTTTTATATCCTCCTTTAGGCTTATTTCGTCGATCATTCTCCCGGCACACATGTACTATAGAAAGCTACACATTTTTTTATGGTTCTACACAGCCCCAAAAACTATAAGAAGTGATAACGTTGATAGCGAATAATATAAGGCTCTCTGCCAGGCTGTCCGAAGCGCATCAGCAGCCACAATGCTGTGCCATCCTAAATCTAACTTACCTCCTATTGTTCACTCATGTCTTGATATCGCTAACTACTGAGCTTTTACCCAATATGAGTATTATGTTGATTCCACCCAACCCAGGCCTTGCCAGCCAGGCAGATCCTTTTCTGCAAGTATTAGAGAGGCACAAAGTTGATCTCACAGAGAAATATCGGCGAAAGTTTTCGATAGCTACCGTTCAAGACCTTCACACAGTTATTGAATCGATCCAGGTTCAACATAAGTCTCACAAGAAATATCGCGCAATGAACAAACTGGAAGCCTTCTTGGAACGCATGAAAGAGTTTGATAAAGCCATTACTGTCTTTGTCAATACCTCAGAGATTCTAGCTTTTGTTTGGGTAAGTAAATATCTAATTATGGAACGGCAATTATTTACTCCTGAGCAGGGCCCCATGAAGTTCCTTCTCCAGGTAAACACCACATCCTTGCCTTCAAGTGTCTTTCCGCCTCTGATTAGTGTTTTTTCACTGATCATTTCATGGGAAGATTGCGTGCAATTTTGTGGAAGCGTTCAATACATTATTGAATGGTTACTAACGCATTGGCGAGGTGAGCAAATGACCTGTTTTAACGATAACCATCTGCAACTGAATTTGGACAAAAGCAACTCCCTCTACTAACACAGTACAATAAAATGTTCAGACATCAGCCTCATATGAAGCATGTGTTAGTACTAATGTATGACGATATTTTGCAATTTCACTCAAAGGCAATGTCGTATTTTAAGCAGAGGTGTAAAGTAACACACTTTGACTGGTTTACATAGTCTAATGAGCTGTCTAGTATAGAAAAAATTCTTTCACGCATTGTGGAAGAGTTTCAACTCAGAATTTGACTAGATTTCGAGAAATTTGCGGGAGCACAGAGGTCGCAAGCAAACATTGCGCAATATGAAGAACTCATCAGGGCTCGATATGTGAACTACCGAGCAGAGGCAAGATCAAAACATAACGAAAAGCGCACGTATAGACAAGTTGTATCGTAGTGGCTCCCTGCAACAGCTAAACCAGAGGCCGACCATGAATTTTGCCAGATCATCCGACGACAAAACCCTACGACTGAGACTTGGATTCTGAAAGACGCTACTTTTCAAAAGTGGTTTGCTCCAGATCTTTGCTCTAATCAGCTACTTCGGATGACTGGCATACCTGGCACAGGCGAGTAATTTATCTAGTCGTTTCTCCTAAGCTGACCTTTGTACAGGCAAAACTATACTAGCGTCATCGATAATAGACGAAGCAAAAAGCCTCAGGCTAGATGTCCATGTGTCATTTTTCTACTGTAAAGCCCAGGACGAAACTCGTAATACGATCCTTGCTATCATTAGAGGCATCCTGGCTCAACTCTTGCAACAAGAGGATGTAGCATTATGGCTTAGTTTCTTTGAAAGAGCTACAATGGTTGGTTAGTCCACTTTGCCCACTGCTTCCTTAGCAAAAGAGCTCTTGATAGGTGCACTTCACAAAAGCGAAAAGACGTCTTACATCACTATAGATGGTATTGATCATTGTGTAACAAAAGAATAACAAAACACCATTCAGTTCTTCTCTGCAGCTGTGCAATCCATTCCCCATGGCAGGCTCCGTTGCATGTTCATTGGCAAGGACGACCGCACTGCACGGAAAGACTTTGCGGAGTTTCAACCACTAAGAATCCATGATACCGCTACTAAAAACGACATCTACAAATTTACGAGTACTTGGAGTAGCAAGATACAAACTAAGTTCAGACTGTCTGAGCAGCTTCAACGTAGTATGGTGGATGCCATCACCCGTCGAGCAAATGGTGAGCCGTCCCCTAATTTTGTTGATCGGTCTAACCATACAAAAGGGGTATTTTTGTACGCTGATTCAATGTGCTCAAATCTCTAAGAGCAGAGTTCGGTTGAGAGGCTTGAAGAAGTCTTGTTATCACAATCTTTTACTCGTGATCTTATAAAACTTGATCAGATATAATTCCGCCAGGTGCATTGTAATAGTCCTAATAACTAACTTTACATTAGGTACTCGCAGATTATGCAACAACTGTCATGCCACGGCGATATTCCCAAGCTGTTGGGGTAGATTCTTATTACCAGTCGTCCATTACAGTGGTATGAGCTGCAAGGCGTGTTTCCATAGATATGGAAAAGAAGGCAATTTATTTGGGTAGAAGCAACTATAGCGTTACTCCCAGCGATCTGTTCGGTGCATTGGTGGTGGCTGCGATGATGATACGTTGCATCTTTTTCACGGTACATTCGCGTAGTACGCTATACCATCTTTTTAGACTATAAATTTTGATATCTTATAGATATTTGATCGATACTCAGACTGTCCCTATCATTACCGAAGAATTCAGACTTATAATGCCGTCTGAGTTATCTCACGTTTCATGGTTTTGATCCAGAGACAGATAGTGTTCATCATCACTTCATTGAAGACAAGGATATTTCAGCTTCGCCAATTATGCGTATGCTTTTTGGCATTCGCATTTAGAAAACGCTCTGACCACACCAAGAACCAAGACCGAAATGGATGGACTAGGAGAAGCGTTGGGTCTCTTTATTGATATGCACTGTGGTGATTCTGAAGTCGAATGCTCACTCTCGGAATCAATACTTCAGCGCCTAGGCCAGCTTCAGAATCCCCATAATTTCATAAGGATTGCGAATGCCATCCATTTATCCAAGAGAAAGAGTAATGTCTCATTAGGCAGCGCAACCTAGAATGGCGAGTTTTTAGCTTGAACGACGTTGTGTATACGATTTGAGAGACGACAAACATCTTTTGTCAGATGAGAAAACCTGGAGCGAGGTCAAATCTTACTACAACTCAAAGGTTTTCAAATGCCCAAGGGTGAGTTGCTCATGGTTTAGCGATGAATTCGAGACTACAAATCTTCGTGACGAGCATATGACACAGCACGAAATGTCACTTCTCTGTGCTACCCAAGCTGTCGATATGCAAAACAGGGTTCGGGATCCTAAAGAATCTTGAAAAAAAAAATACAAGATGTTCATAGGGGCCAGTATTATGCAGATGCCAACGAAGAGGTAGGCCCTGTGAAGGTCTCATATGATTGCGACCAATGCCATGCAACCTTCACGAAGGAAAACAACCTGAAAGTTCGTAGCCGAATCCATAAATTTTTTTCGAACGCCCCAGAAAACAAGATTTTGCAAAAGGGGAAGCAGGGAAGCAGCAGAGCAAAACCTACCATCCCGACCCAAATTCCACAGCAGATACAACGAATTCCACTGACAGTAACCAGTGGAGCCATCGCCAAATACTTGTAATCTTTCTAACGGCAGTTTTGGCAATATAGCTCTGTTCGTACTGGATACAGATTATATTTCCTTTTTCCTGGAGCGATCACAGCTGGTTGTAATTGCTCAACTCATTGAAATTCTGCCCCTTACTAGATTTCAAACTGTTGGGATAAAGTAATTGTAAACGATCGGCGAATTGACGGTCACGACATAAGAATCGATTTAGAGAAACGGTTAAGTCTCTCGGAGACAGCAATGTAGCTTATTAATTTTGGGCAAGTTGTACTGTCCATAGGGATCTTTCAAAGAGCAATGCACGTTCGTTGCCCCAGAACTGCCTTCAGATGAGTACTTTGCACCGCGAGGCACTTGCAGAGACAAGGTTGAGTAGCATTACAAGAGATGGGAGCCCAACCTGCTTGCCACTGTGCTTACGGAAAGGCTCAGTGAATACAGCCACTGGCGTAGTCGTGTGACCCATGAGAGCAATCAATTTAGCCTGAATCAAGCGGTGGATCTGAGTATTAAAATTGTGCCCTAGCCGCGGCGCAACAGCTTTCTCGACTTCATCCCGGGCAGCACTGGCTCATTCTTGCCATCAATTCAACGTACATTTGATCATGCCTCGAACTGCAGTGGCGCCTATGTGTGGAATTCCTATTATGGCGGAATGTCACGAAGTTTGATGAAGCGATGCTCGGTTTCTGGTACAGGAGACCAGACAAAAGCAAAGGTTACTGTAGAATATCATGTGAGTTCCAGAAGGATGCAAACACGAACCAGGTCAGACGTGGTGTGTTGTGAGGTTCGTGCTCTTCTAGTTGTGGCCATACAACCATACGATAGATGACCTGCTTCATACACGGCATGCCTGAACCAACATTATTCGCATTCATAAATCTCAAGCACTATCCAAAATCAATGCAGTTTATCTGTGCCATGGCGAGACACATTCAAACCTCGGTCGAGAGCAACAGTCAGACGATCAATGGATATTTAGAACCAATCGCTCTGGACCTACGGAGACGATTTGAAACTTGAATATTATAGAAACCACCATCTCAGGTAGGTAGTGGTGGCGATGTCGCAAGAGGTGCCGCTATAACTATAACGGCAAACGAAACAAGCATTTAAATGCCTTGGGCGCTAGACACGCATGGACTAGCCTTCTAAGACGTCTATCCTCTGTGACCGGGTACAGTTATGCTCTAAGTTATGAGAATTTAGTTATTGACCAAGAGCGATATTTTCTAATGGTTTGTATAGCAGCACGGCTGATGGTAAATCGCGCTGGATGTTAAACTTGGCAGGGAGGATTTGCCGTCAACCTTCGGGATCATCCCAGCGACTGGGGTGGGCTCGCCTGCTGAATGGTCAGAAAGATTCCGGTACTGACCCTTCCCGGCCGTCTTGTGCGTCATGAAGATAGATTCCGATATCTGAGATATCAGGCACAGGTATCGAAGACATACATGCGTTTCCCATGGACCGCTACCTTAGACACCTAGTATTTCCTTTCCTATAGTAGAAAGCGGGTAGATAACCGGTGTGTGGGGTTACCGCGCGCAGGTTGTCTGATTATCAGAAGCAAGCTCGGTATGTGCCTGTGGGCCACAACATGTCATGAACAAGGCGATGGCTTGGTTTGAGTGGATACAACACCTCTCCCACGAATGAAATCTCGGTGCACTACTGCAGGGGAGCTAGCATCAACCTTGACAGTACCCGTTGACGAATCCCTCGCCCCAGGTCGACGGTTAGTGGACTGCGGATGCTATTTAGCTTAGAGTAAGGGGTCAGACATTGGTTAATCTATTCAACCGTAGCTCGACACCCCTCCTAGGTAATTATCGAATTCTGGAAATTCGATGGAAGCATCTCTAGGTATTGTGAGAGCCACAAAATGGGGGCCAACCAAGAGCCGTGCTATTGGGATTACTCGGGTCCCTCTTGCTTCGCCTATTATCGGCACTCTTTCCCATCAGATGGCTGGTGGAATGGTCATGCTTCAATCCTAAACCATCTATGCACTAGGTACGAAAAGAATCCTATTGCTTGCTTTTCTTGTGGCTGGGTCGATCTTCCGTGGCGATGAAGCCTTTGTGAGCAGCGCATGCTGCAGTCAGAAATCCTCGGCGCAATGGATCGACCAGATGATCACTTTAGGCAATCTATCGCTCACTCTACTCCATACGGCGGTTCACCCATGCATAGTATGGGAAAGCCACACAAATATCAATGCATTTAGCCGGTCCTCTAGTCTATGATTTTAGAGCCAAGAAGAAGCCTAATAGAGTATCGAAAGAGCCAACATGCATATATGTGAATCAAAACCACTCTCGATGAAGTCCCAATCCTCTGCAATTTGCCCGATTTAGCACAACGAAAGTTTATATACCCTGCGGCATCGAACTGTATCTTGGTTGCGTTTCCAAAACTAACCACTACTCTTTCTATTCTTTTTTCCTTCTTCGAATCAAAAGGTCCACAGAGCCTAGAAGCCGGTCATTATGGGTATCGCCGAAAAATTCAAGCCGAAGCTAGGTGCTACTAGCAACAAGAGTGCCGATGTGGAAGTTGCCCAGGCCGAAGCTCCTCATCTGGAGAGAGTTGACTGGAAGACTGACCCCGGTCTGAGGAAGCTCTACTTCTATGCTTTCATCATTTGCATTGCCTCTGCAACTACTGGTTATGATGGGTAAGTGGCCATCTACAACTGCTCCAGTGTGAATGTGTAGTTGACGTAAAGTAGATCCATGTTGAATAATCTTCGTATCCTCCAGTACTGGAAGGACTACTTTGGTAACCCACAGGAGTCTACTCTCGGTCTTTTGACCGCATTGTATTCCATTGGCTCCATTGCTTCACTTCCTGTCACGCCATTCATCGCGGATCACTTTGGACGTAAAGCTGCTATTGTCGTTGGATGTATCATCATGATTGTTGGTGCTGCTATTCAGGGTGCCGCGAAAAACCTAGGCTATTTTATGGGTGGACGCTTCCTCATGGGTTTCGGTAACTCCCTGGCTCAGCTCTCTTCCCCACTTCTCCTGACCGAGATCTGCCATCCTCAGCATCGCGCCCGTGTTACGGCAGTATATAACTGTCTTTGGAACGTTGGAGCTATCATTTGCACCTGGTTGACATTCGGCACCAAGCGCATTGATAGCGACTGGTGCTGGCGTGTTCCGGCTATCACCCAGGCTCTTCCTTCAATCGTTCAACTGGCCTTCATCTGGTCCATCCCCGAGAGCCCACGTTGGCTGATCTCCAAAGAGAGGAACGAAGAGGCCCTCAACATTCTGGGAAAGTATCACGCCAATGGCAACATCAACAACCCCACCGTGCAATTTGAATTCGCGGAAATTAAGGAGACCCTACGCCTCGAGTTCCAGTACCAGAAGAACTCATCTTACCTTGATTTCTTCAAGACCAAGGGCAACAGGTACAGGCTCTTGCTCCTTGCATCTCTTGGTCTGTTCTCGCAATGGAGTGGAAACGGTCTTGTTTCCTACTATGCTACCGACGTATACAACAGCATTGGTATCAAGGATTCAGACACCCAGCTGGGTCTTAACGGCGGTCTTACCATTTTGTCGCTCATCGTCTCAGTCTCATGTGCGTTGCTCATCGATCGCGTCGGCCGTCGACCACTCTTCATTGCTGCTACTGCATCCATGTGCTTGACCTTCATTGTTTGGACAATCTGCTCTTCTCAACAGGAGGCCAAGAATAGCAAGGCTGCTGGACAGGCTGTTATTGCCATGATTTGGATCTTCTCTGTCGCCTATGCGTTGGCCTGGTCTGGTCTTCTCGTCGCATACACTGTTGAGATTCTGCCCTTCAAGATCCGTGCAAAGGGTCTTATGATTATGAACTTCTTTATCCAAGTTGCTTTGACCATCAACCAATACGTCAACCCTCTTGGCTTCGCGCACCTGAAGCCCACATGGAAGTTCTACACCATCTACGCTGTAAGTAAGTTCCTTCTGCTATAATACTATTGTGTGCTTACAACATCCAGTGCTGGATCTTCCTCGAACTGATTTTCGTCTCCGTATTCTATGTTGAGACCCGTGGTCCCACTCTTGAAGAAGTCGCCAAGATCTTCGATGGGGATGAGGCTGAGGTTGCCAATATTGACCTTGAGACTGTTGAGGCCAACATTATGACCTCAGGCTTTGAGAAGGAAGGTGGCATGAAAATTGAGAGTGTTAGCCGAGTCTACTAGGAAATTTTGAGCCCTTTCAATAGCTGAGGTGTCTGCATAACCAGCAACTTGATCTTATAACAGGAGGCCCAGACAATTTATTCCATTTGTCATTTTGGAACCTGTGACTTGGGTCGGATGATCAGTTTCCTCTTGATCTATATCATAACCATTATTGTTTTTAATAAGTAATAGTTCAAGTGCATCCAAAAACGCCTCCTTAGCTTCCTAGGACGTATTCACCTCTGTGTGCGTTCTGCTAACCTCTATAGACTTTTTGCCCAGAACTATCAGATTCTGATATCTATCTGTAGTATGCAAGAAATGGTAGAAGCTCACGACCATGATACGTCGGTCGGCTCTGGCTGCTCAAAGAGGTAGGCTTAGCGCCGAGGCTGCATAATTTGCATCCTACACATGCCGTATTGTGGCGCGAAGGGATACATTCGACTCCCGGAGTTGCCTAGGCGTGGGCCCAGCTGCTGCAATGGCTGTGAGCGATTAAAGTACTGAACCAACACATGCGGCTGATAAGGATGGGAATGAGGATGTCATACACAAATTGATTTCCCTGCGGAACCCCCAAGGATCGAAATTCGTGAATAGCGCTAATAGGTTCAAACCATAGTCATATCTGAATCACCGAATTTGTACCAGGGCAGCCGTATGCAGAGAAAGCCGTACAATTTCGCCCTTTTTGCTCAGACGAGTATTATCGCAACCGAGCAAAATCCGCATCACAAACCAAGTTTCGCCGGGTACAAATACCTGTAAAAAACACCACGCTGGTAAAGGCATAAAAATTAACCTCAAATTTGTGTGACGAGTTAGTCGTCGCTGAAATGACCTATACAGGAATGCATGCGACGTCTAGTCAGCCAACGTTGCGTAGACTACTTGTCAACTAACTGGTTCTACAAAACCCTTCCAACTTTCCCTGGGCTTGAGAATACAATACCATGTCATACTAGGTTTATGGAACCCTCTGTGCAAGTACGTTAGGCCGTTCTTTCGGACGATGAAAATAGTGCAGTGGAAAAGCCGTAGACTACAATATTTGTAAGACATACAAAGTCAGGCTATTCTCTCGACTACTATAAACTAGCAGCATTTTAAGCTGCCATATCTGAGTTGGAACAGGCATGGATCTTTCGAGCAAGGAAAGACTTCAGAGAACACGGACACAATACACCTTTGAAGAATATTAGACTAGTACTATTATCTTGGAGTGCGAGATACGTCTCACAGAGACAAAGGAAAAGCTATATTGAAACGGACTGGGGTATATTTGCAAACTAATGGTCATCGCTCGGCCGTTGAGGACAGTCTAATGGCAATGGTAACGCAGGGCCGTGGATCATGAAGGGAGATTTTGAGACATAAGGTGTGATTTTTTTTGCTTTTTGCGACACCTAGTAGAATTGGGATAATTAGGGCATTGGCACGGTTTTTACGTTGTTGCAAGGCATGAGAAAGGAAGGGAAAAGTCGGAGGTCGAATCGGACGATCAGGCCGGGGTTGTGCGGCATCTTAGTCTCCGAATATTGCGAACCTTGATAAAAATGCTATCCAAGAGAAAAAGGTTTTAGTTCTGGTCTTATTGTGGCGTAATATTCTCTATGAACTCCCTGTAACGTGGTCATATCTGGTTATACGTACTATGCGTTCGACTCGGCACCCGTAAACCATCCACGTTCTCCTCAGTCCTGGTCTCATGTACCACTGTCTTTTTTATTCCCACCGTTCTATCTATGCCTGGTAATATACCCCTTTCGCTATCGTCATCACTTTCAATTGCCCTTGTCTTTCCAATTGGCTTACTTCCTATCGTAGGAGGAACGCTAAGATTATACATCGGTAAGTCGCTTGGAGGTTTCGATGTTCCACTGCGCGTGTTGGGTAAGATGGCGTGGAATATCTTGTCAAACTGTTTTCGTAGCGGAGGTAGAGACGCGATGAGTATACCGACAGAGAGTTCGCTTGCGCTCCAAATGGCAAGGTCTGTACCGTCCCACGACGGATCTCTAGTTTTAACAAGAACATTCATTTGGCTTGTTTTCATAATAGAACACAATGTTGCTCTTGAAACGGAATTAGCGAGATTATGTTGACTGAGCCTGACGGTGGACTTACATGAGACCTAAACAGAACACCATTCGGAGACCCAATTGTGTCCGTCGTGGTAGCTTAATGGTGGAAAGGTAAATGATAGGAGCCACAACATGAACAATGTCAGTTATAATATTTGAGACTCCCTGGAGTACATGATCAGTTTACGCAAAATCTATGTTGTTCTTAAACTTACCTGAGTGTACGCCATTGGCAACCCGCCTTTGGCAAAGCATTCGCCCTTGGCGCCTTTGTTCCAATTTCTCTCAATCGGCGTACAGGAAAAGAGCCCGATTGTTGGTAGCACAAAGTTGAAAGCGGTGACCAGGAGAATCGAGCACCAAATAATGCCCATGTAGAGTTTCGAGAAGTTGAGAGCGAGTAGGTACAGGCAGATGGAGTACTTGAGCACCGCTACTGCGAGTATATTTACCACCTGACCAATCCATAAATAACAAGCGTACTCTAAGACATCGTACGGCTTTAAAATTGATGGATCTTGTATGTGGCGGCCAAGACCATGTGAGGTTGTTTTGAAGCGAACACCATTCGCTACAATATTCATAAGCTGTTACTTGAGTCTTAGCCAAACACCCAAGTTACATGTATCTGAATATAAATACTTGCCGCTGCGAGAATGAGGAGATAATCACATAGTACAAGCTTCCGCCTACTCCTTATTCCATGTACCACTCTCCAAATCAATAACACGATGCTGAGTACGCAGACCGGGACGGTCGAGACCATGACCTCGGCTCTCCGATTCGGCCAGTTATGCTTTTGATCCTCGGCCATGGTAGATAGTGAAATTGACCAGGTGTGGATGTAAATGCAGGAAATTCATATATCGTAGAACGGTGAACCAGGCTTGCCGCGCGGGTATAGCGAGGTGCAATGATTCTCATATCTAGGCCCCAAAGAATAGGGTAAGATGGGGACGCACACGAGTTCCGCCCGCCGCTGAGTACTGTAACGGCAAGGCCTTGTTTCGAACCAAGGCCTGATTTGGTTTGAGTCGCTTCCTTCTAGACTAACAATGCAAATGCAGCTAGGGGTGATATCACACCTATAACTAACTGTGAGCGACATATAATCTCTGGCTCAGACAATAACACAGCAAGGCGTATGCTGCGCCGTTCTATTAAATAACTGGCCACTCTGGACGGCTTGTTGTCTTTGAGGTGAGTCATCAGATACGCAACGCAATTGTTGCTGCAATAATCGTTTTGGTGTTCTAACAGGGTCCACAGATAATCCACATTGAATCCAGGCTTTATGACGATCGGGCGACCGTAGGCCGTGTCTATGCCACGTGATAGTGTATGTTATCCTGAAATCTACCCTCTAACCAATGAATCAACATTCGCAGCCGATCACACGGGCCGGCATCAAGTATCCGGGTCAATATGAGGTGGTTTATGTCTTCGGGATCTTGTCTTGGCCGTGGCGCTCCCGCACCCGTAAGCATATGCGAGACCTTGTCAACGTGGGATTGTCTTCTTGAGGTTCCAGATCCTACAAAGAAATCTGCTGACACGTTGAACGAAGGACTCATTCATTGATAATAGTGCTAAAGCCTTGACTAACCCGAGTCCAAGAGGGAAGCCTGGATCAGCTCTACTTTGTCAGTTTTGATAGTGGCGGTTGATATAAGCTTGCTAGTGAGAGCCAATCCACTGTAGATGTGGGCGACTTCTCTTTTTATGGTTTGTCATACTAATCAGCTAATGTCATCGTATGTGGGGAAGCCTTTGTGATCTCGACGCATGGAAGGATCTCGTCAAAGCTTAGGGGTGGGCTCTGACCTATTCTCCGTGTTGATGTTCTGTAGTACACATCTTGCATTTCCGCTGTAAGATAGGTGGGGGTGCTCACACAATATGGGAGTAGGTTTCCGCGGACTCGGTGTGCATATACGAGCGTGGAGGTTTTCATGGGACGCGGAAGTCCAGTAGGTCCGAGGAGCCAACGAGCCCTTCACACCATTCTCACCAACTACGCCCGTAAGCCGCATGACCTTGGCAATGTAAACGATTATCCGCCCAAACATACATAGTACCTATTTCACCTACCGCGCCCCAATGCGCGGGGTTACCGGTGACAGTCTCGAGTAAGGGAAGCAAACTAGGTCTGGCTGATATTAATAATCAATGTCTAACAGGCGCATCTTTCAGCAATCTAGGATCGATGATGGAAGAAGCTAAGAGATTGAGTATGTTTGGATGGTTGGTTGACGCAGGCACATGAACTACTTCATGCACGACTCGTTACATGTGGGATGGGCGCTGAGAGAACGCGGCTAAGCGGCGTAAGCCGCATAGGTACTAATTTCCCCATCCCTACCACGTTGGAGGAACTTCCACGCTTGTAAAAGGCGTCGCACAAAAACGCCCAAACAATCGTGTCTACTAGCGGAGCGTTCGAGCCGATTTTATCATAAAGTGTTTTGACGCAAGTACCGCGACTCATGTACCGTAAAATGCGGTACGCGAGCATGTAATTTTAGTGATTAGGAGGGTGCTTAGGACTTCTTTCTCTTCTTAAACAGCTGAAGAGAGCAAGGTCCTTCCTCCAGATCGTCAGTCAGACTTTGCCCTGTGGCCTGATTGTGCTTGCTTGAAAAATGTTTCCACGGGCGAATTTAGCCGTCCTCGTTACTGCAGTCCTCGGTGTGAGCACTGCTTTGCCCAATGAGAGGAATGTCACGGACACGTACGATTATGTGATCGTTGGTGGGGGCATCACCGGCCTCGTTGTCGCGAATCGACTGAGCGAGAAGGCCCAAAACTCGGTGCTTGTAATTGAGTCCGGCGCGGCATACGATAACCCCACGATCCGTCTCCCGTATGGCGCCGCCTCACCTCTCAACGAGACCCTTCTGTGGAAAAATTATACCTCGGATCCTGAACCCTACCTAGGCAACAAGACATGGAACACACGTGTTGCACAGATCCTCGGCGGTGGTTCATGCGTCAATGGTATGGTGTATGATCGCGGTTCTGCTGCAGATTACAACGCCTGGGAAGAGCTGGGTAACAGGGGGTGGGGTTGGAAAGGAATGTATCCCTTCTTCAAGAAAGGAACCGAGTTTGTCCCACCACCAGAGCAAACTGTAAAGGATTTTAACATAACTTGGGACCCGGAAGCGTGAGTTGACTTCAGACACCCAAGCTCCGCATCTCGCTGATACACATCTTGTACAGATATTCCAAAGGCTCTTTGAAGATTGGTATCTCGGACTTCCAATTTCCAGATGTCAAAGCTTTCTTCGCTGCCTATCGCGGTGCAGGCGCCAACATGCCATTTGACGGCAATAATGGTGAAGCATATGGTGCCTCGTGGTTTCCTAATACCATGAATCCTCGAACTGGAGAACGATCGCATGCCCGAAATTCTTACTATGATCCAACCTCGCAGCGTTTAAACCTCAACGTCCTACTAGAGACACTGGCGACAGAGCTAGTATTCAGTGGCAACAATCAAGGAAGACTGGCTGTGTCCGGCGTAAAAATAACTGACAAAGTGACCGGCTAAATGAAGACCGTATACGCCAGGAAAGAAGTGATCCTAGCAGCTGGCGCTGTGAACACGCCAAAACTTCTCCAACTAAGCGGCATCGGTCCTAAATCGGTCCTCGAAGCCGCCGGCATCAAAGTCAAACTCGAGCACGATGGCGTAGGAGCAAACTTTCAAGACCATCCCTACACCAGCGTTGCACACAATTCGTCAAACTCGAGCCAGCCGAACCAAGGGTCCTGGTCTGATCCAGCCTTCAACGCGTCAGCATAGGAGCAATACCTGAAGGATAAAACAGGTCCTTTGACACAGGCGCGAGGTAACAGCCTGACTTTCATCCAACTGACAGAAGTAGCGCCAAATGACTACAAGACTTTGGCAAAACGAGTCCTAGACCAAGCAACCGCCGCACACTTACCCTCCATATACGCCAACAGTCAAAAACTGCTCAAGGGCATAGAAGCACAGCGCAAAGTTCTCGCAAACTTGTATCAAAACAAGGACGCTGCTATTGTTGAATATCCAGTCCCGGCTGGTGGTGCATTCATCTTGGTTGCGCATCAGAAGCCGCTTTCAAGAGGAAGTATTAATATCAATCCTAAAAACCCACAGGGACCTCCAAGGGTCTTTTACAATGCGCTAAGCAATCCTGTTGACAAGTCTGCTTTGGCCGCTTGTGTGCGCTACATTCGAACGGTTTGGGCACGTCCTGAACTCAAGCAATTTTCGCTCGTGGAAACAGCGCCAGGTGCCCAGTATACAAAGGACGATGAAATCATTGATAAGATGGTATCTTCAGGAAGCATTTGGCCCACGTTGTCACATCCAAGCGGTAGTTGCGCTATGATGCCAGAGGAGTTGGGTGGATGCGTATCGGATGAACTGCTATTTTATGGCGTCCAGAAGCTGTCGATTGTAGATGCATCGATTTTGCCGTTGATTCCATCGCAGCACATTCAAAGTACTATGTATGCGGTCGGAGAGAAGGCGGCAGACATTATTGGGAAGAGAAAGTAGAGTGTGAACTGCCAAGATTTCGCTGTATATATTATGATAAGATCCGTTTTAGCAATTGCGGCATTCTGTAATTTTTAGCAGACGGCGAGTTAGTGATATTTGTGTCTATACGCTCAAAAACCGAGTACTGGAGATACTGAGGCAATTGAAAATAAATCTGGAAAGCCCAACCGTTGGGTAAAATGCAAAGCTGAACGGTTATGCCTATATCAGCTCGAATTTCCTTATTCACGATAAGAAAAGCTTGAAAAATGAATATCTGTTGCGCCAAATCTAATGCTATGCTATAAAATAGACGCGCTGGACAAAAGATAAAGGTGGGGTATCTTTAAAACAGAAATAGAAAATGCGTAAATAGGCGCAGAGGGAAAACGGTGACCAGAAGATATCGAAGGAACGCTTTACCTCTTCGCGGGCGGCGAAAGCAAAACATTATCAACACTTATACCGTTAGTAGTTGGCTGATTCAACATCGCCTTGACACGATCAATCCTACTGACTGCCTTCTCCAGTCTATCAAGTCTTGCCATTTTGTCCTTGTCTTTCTTCTCCAACATTTCGACCCTCTCTTCCAGCTTCGCGCGAGCTTTTCGCTCTTCAGCCACCATTTCATTGGCTTGAGAGAAGAGCTGAACACTCAGTTCCTCTATCTCCATATCAACCTTGTGTACTCGTTCTTCAGCTTTGGCGCGAAGAGATCGTTCACGCTCCAACTCATTGAGCAGTTCGACATCGATAGGTGTAGCTGCTGTAGGGAGAGGTGGATGGGAAACAGAATTGTTTGGCGAGGTACGACGGCCGGTCAGAAAAGAGAAGCGAGACGTTCGAGGTGTTGCAGAGCCAGCCGTCGCAGGGCGGTTGTCTTCGCCTGATCGTTGCAAATTATTACCACCGCCTTGTGCAAGTTTCAGGCTTCGTATTTGGTCCTCGTAGTCGGCGCATCTGTCCACTGTCGTGCGTCAACATATATTGTTCTGTGTGGCAATGCAGCAATAATCGCATGCCTGCCTGCCTATGAGTCCATACCAGCAGCTGTCGTCTTCTCCTTCAGTAACTCCATCTGGGCCTCGAGCTCCATGATCTTTGTTCTTGCAGCCTGGATTTCCGTGGCATCGATCTGGACACTAGAACCACACGTGGGACAGCTCTGCGTGTCGTGGGCGCCGTGTTTGGTGGCTATCGAGGGTGCAGGTGGCGGGGGGAGTTGAACGGCTGCTGCCATTCTGTGCGTCCTCGTCTGAGGAGTCGTCGTCAAAGTGCGGTATCCTGTTCGAGTATGGCTGTCGAATATAAGAATTACGACAGTTGTAGGGTCTGCCTCAAATAGAACATACAGCCAAGTGCGTCAGGCGCCTGCTGGGTTTCATCATGCATTTCGCATCCCTGCGTTAAAATAAAGTTACCGGCAATTGGCTCTAGCGTGCCAATCCATCCCGCACTGCCACCATGTGTCATGCGACTCGACCTTCACTCTACCTCTTTCACGACCAACTAGCCTGCATCGCCAAATAGAATGCGCCATTCTATCAAACTTCGTGTTTTCATTGCCACCACCGTACGGTAAAAGCGCACTCTTGAAGAAAGCTTGTTCGATACCAAACCTATGACGCAACACATGGACACGTGGTGCGTATGATGGCTTTACCCTTCGCGTCACGGCCATGCAAACTCTGGCCCAAAGTTTGGCATCTCACTGTAAGCTGGGCGTCCTCAAAATCATAAATTGGGTGTCAGCTTGGATTATTGGTCTTCATAGCTCTGCTGTGTAAGAATTGGCGGGGTGGCTTGTCCGTTTTCTGTTTCATACCCAAAGTTGAGACACAAAGACCCTAAGCTCAAGACCACACTCTCAGAAAGTAACTTTTGTCACGTGGAGAACTAACCAACACCACACCTATTGAAGACCCTTTATATTTAGCAGATCATAATTATTTTACGATAGACTAAATACTATCTAGTAAACTATATGAATGCTTTCGGTTCTCCATCAAGTTGTTGATATAACTCTTCGACTTGAAAATGGGGTCTAACTCGCGCAATATGATCGAAAATCAGCATGATATTTTGGGCATCTAGGTGTGTCAGAGCTTTGATGGCGCCCTCCACCCCTGGGCGCGACCCATCAACTAGAGGATGCACAAGGAAGCAGAGCGCGAAAGCCTCAAAAGCCCAGTAATCCCTAGAAACTTGGGCAGCCAGCGCTATAATACAGACGAGAAATGGAACGGCGGATTCGCAGCTGTCACACAGCGAGAAGACACGATTGCGGTACGGCCGAGACGCGATGAGCTACAGTCGGGTCCTACTGGAAACCTGCCCATTCGGCCTGAGCGAGCAGGAGGCATCGACAAGTTAGAGCAGCTGGTAGAGCTCATTGGGATTCTAAATGAGACGATGATGCAGCAGAGCAGCGTCATCAAGGACACGAGGAGCGACCTCACGACAATCAAAGTAGAACGGCAATATCTCAAGGACCAGAAAGCCAGGCTTCAAGAAGCGATTAGATCGCTCTAAGCGCAACTCGACGCCCTGTGTCTCTATCATCTACTCAGACATGGGCGCCCGTCGCAGCCAGCGGTATCGGAACGTGTCCATGTGGGGGAGGGGACTTGTAGAGCTAACTACAGGCCCTCCATATGTGAGCTTCAGCTTTCTGTGTTCCAAAATACTGTGTTGCGTAGTTAGTGGTCCGTCGTTATGGGTCAATAGCTGGACAAGTACGGATGAATTGGAGGGGCGAGGACGAATCCTTCGGCCGAAAACAGGCGAGGTGTCCCAATAACATCAGCCCTAACACAAATCGACTACCACCTTCATCCCTCCCAATTGCCGAAACAGGCCTGCCGAAGACGAACAAAAATCGCAGAGATCGGATAGCATGTAGTTCAAGCTTTTATTTGGATTGTCTTAGATGCTTTTGTTTTGCATTGACTAGGAATTCCCTCAGAGACCATATTCGATACCCGTGTGAATATCATTTTTGGTCTGATCACTGCTTGCTCATGCTCAACTCGAATATCATATATCTCTGCCACCGTCCCCAAACGCTAGCCGGAGTTTCTCGTCCGATCTCATGACCTATTGGCCGCCCCACGGATAAGTATAGACTCCTTTGACTCCAACAAGTTTGGTGCGGCTCAAAACTTCAGCTAGCGGTAGGCTAACACGTTCAAGGTACAAATACCTTTTGACTTCCGAGGTAGCAGTTCCCGAATGCCAGCAATTGATATCTTCGCGTAGGAGCCTGCTCTTGGATAAATTTCCTTACAACCGCTCAAACCACCATCAAACCACACTCGTCACGCAATATGAAGGTCCTCATCACAGGCGCAACTGGTACTATAGGCAGTGCCATCTTGCGCCACTGCCTCAACTATCCAGGCATAACCTCTATCGTCACACTCACACGACGACCTTTCCCAGCTCCATCCCAAATATGCAAAAACATCGTCGTTAGCGACTTCAAAAACTGGGATGTAAACATCCTAGCCTCAATTGCCGACGCCGATGCCATGATTTGGGCATTAGGCACATCCGACGCCAACAAAGACACAAATTACAACTTCATCATCGCATTCCAAGAAGCCTTCCGTCAGGTTATGCCAGTTGATCGGCAGAATCGTTTTCGCTACGTTTTGATTTCAGGGGCTCTTGTCGAGCCGGATCAGGATAAAATGCTTTGCATTATGGCTGATGCGCGGAAGTTGAAGGGTCGAGCGGAGGATTGGACTTTGGATTTTGCGCAAAAGCAAAGGGATGTTTGGCAGACGTGGATAGTTCGACCAGGGGGAGTCGCTACGGCAAAATCGTACGCGGTCTTCATGTTAATGGCAAGCATGCTGCTTCCGATCATTCAGGATGAACAGGTTGGCGCCTTCGTTGCGGACTTAGCGGTGAATGGGAATGAGCCGGAAGGGATAATTCTGAATGATAGGATGGCCACAAGGGGCACCGAGCTACTGGCACAAACGTAGGCCGTACATTTTGGACGACGTTGTTTTAGATATTAGGCGGTAGGAGACTAGAGCTTCAGTATTTCGGAGTTTTCTAATTCCTCCTAATATCAAATTTGAGAGCATTCTAAGAATATAAGCACAAATAAATCCTCTTCAAAATATTTTGCATCCATATTTTATAAGATAAATTTAGTATATTCTATTGCCCCTAAGCCCTCTAAGAGGTAATCAAGGATTATCAGGTTACTATATTATGAAGTTCTACCTTCACGTAATGTCGCCTAATTTCTAAAATCGTATTACCCAAAATACTTCGCCATCTTACGAGTCGAAGGGTGAAAGATGGTTGCAAGGGAAGTAATAAGTATTAGCTTTATCTCAGTAAACTTTTCTACCAGTCTCTTAATATCGCCCAGCTCATCAGCCCCATCAGCTCCATTTATCGTGGATTCATGGAGGTACCGCAAAGTTGTTGAAAGGTATCTCCACCTCGACAACTTGTGCCACCAAATGTTCAAGGTATCTCAACTTCTGCATCTTGTACTTTCTAAGGCTGTAATTACAGTCCATGGCTATCAAACACGCCACAAGGCCGCCAAGAGACGTGATGCCGTTCCGCTCACCGATGCCGAGCACCGTAGTGGGATGTGGGTAGCCCCCGCTTCGAGAGCGACGTAGGCGTTCGCAATAGCACAACCTGTCTCGTTGTGGAAGTGCGTCTCGATGCCGCAGTCCACAATCTTGCGCAACTTGTCGATCTTCTCAAAAACCTCCCGCGGCGTGGCACCGCCTACAGTATCAGCGATACCCACGCGATCAGCGCCCAATTGATCAACGAGAGCGTACAACTTCAGGATCTCAGCGAAATCTGAGCGAAAGGAATCTTTCCCAGAGAAACGGATCTCAATGTTGTTCGATTTGACATACTCGATGACCTCCTTAGCGGTGTCTGCAATATAGGCCATATCCTTGTTATGGGGGTATCTCATCAGATAAGAAGAAGTTCCAATGCACATGTTGCTACATAGAGACTATCAGTGGCGAATACGTGATTCTGGGGAGACAACATACATTCCATCGACGCCTGTTTGCACGGCAATGCTTGCGTCATCCATGTTGCATCGAATGTGGCACAGTATCTGACCTGGTATTAATAAGGAGTTTGAACAATCTAAGCTGGACATACCTTAGCCTTTAGACCCAGCCTGCAAATAACCTCGCAATCAGCTCTCGATTGTTCCGAAGCAGCCGGCCATGTCAACTCGATCTAATGTACGGTATCAGCTAGGTATAATGATTTCCTCAGCCTCTTATTTCCATAGCTTAAGCTCAAATTCTTACATATTCCACTCCAAAATCATCTAAAGCCTGGGCAATTTTGAGCTTTTGGGCAGTGTCAAAGTGGGCAGTTGCAAACTGTTCGCCCTCACATAATGCGCTGTCAATGATGCTAAAGCTAGAAAGATTCCTAGAATAGCACATGGAAGTGGCCTCAGTGGTGATTCTCCCATCGAAGCTGTCGATGTCGTGGGAGATGTTATCTGCAGAAGAGTATGACGTAGAAGTCTCTATGATGGCACCATCAACGGACTCGTCAAACTCGTCCAGTTCACCCAATGCACCGTAAACAGTGAGTTTGGAATTTTTTGAAGGAGAGCTTCGAAGGGAGGTTTCCAAGAGAGGTCTTGGGTTGTGTCCTAAATAAAGAAATGTGAGCCAGCCATCAACCCACAAAAGAAACGACTCGCGCCGTAAACATTCCAGATCTCGCCATCGCCATGGGTACCATTGTTGCTGCTGCTGGCGCCGTTCTCCAACGTATGGCTGGTGTGGTGGAGGATCGAGTTGTTAGCTGCCCACATGATATCTGTCGTTGCATTAAATGAGACTCGGTCTAGTGAGTACACTCAAAATACTTGTGTGTAATAAAGTTGGTGCGTGAAAATTTGGAGGCGAGATCTGAATTTTGGATGGGTTGGTGACTCAACACAGTAGTGCGGATATAAACGTAAACCGACCTGTGTCCGTGCTACCTGGGTAACTAACCCTCTGTACTGCAAATCGTAACGTAGGGCGAAAACCGCTGATGCTCTGTGGGGGTGTATGACTACTTTTGCATCGATCTTTGGTGCTGGCATAAGTTCGATAGTATTGTTTAGTTACCTAGTATCAGTGTGTTTTATATAGGATATATAATAAACGTGACCTCGGTTCCAGTTATAGCGACGATAGGGGAAAATAGAGATATAAGATAGCTCTAGCCTAACATATATTTCATAGTCATTCTGCATAAAGCCGATTTACTAGGAGCGGGTTTCACGACAACTGAAATGCCGTAGTACATGATTTGTGATGGAATGAGCTTTAATGTTCCAGGAGCTAGGAAAGCGTAAGGGACAGAGGAACGATAATGGATTTTGCTTGCACGCCATGTACTAGGGATCTGCCCAAAGTTAGCTCACTTGAACAAGCAACCGGAGGATAATGCCTACGCCGAGCGCTGAGAATTCACGATTGGCTCTCTTGGACGCGGCAAGCGGGCTCACTGAAGGAGGTAGATTTCAGTTACACCAGTGCTAATTAGAGGCCCGCCCTAGGGCTTTCGGAGTTCTACCTAGTCATTCATGTGCTGGTTACATTGACGCACATACACTCCACAAAATCAAGATAAGGAGTAACTACATTCTAATTATAATGACACAAGATCACAAGATATCAGTAACAATTGATAGAACAAGGGAGGTGTCCTAAGTACTAAGGAGTTGTTGGACGTGGTCCTTTCTGTCAGCATTCTTCCACCCAAGTTAATCTTGAACTTACATTACTACCATATTTGCAGGACATCTCCTGTGGGTTTCTTGATATTTTGTACGCCAAGTTCGCACAACATAGCCGAGGTGGGAGCGTTTATACTGAACTTGAGTATAATCGCATATTTTGCGCGGATTGGATGGACTAATCAAAGATGAATAACTGACGTGGCAGCAAATGATAGGGCGGCAAAGTAATAGCGAATAGAACGACTGGTGGCGATTGCTTCTAGAAAATTTACGGTTATAGGACAATCTGCTTCTCGGAACAGTGTATGATATAAGTAAGGCACAGAACCCTATTGTTGATAACTTCAGTATAGATAACGTGTTATATCCATCAAGCACTAGCAAGAGATCGAGCTATGCTCTCGCTTTTCCCGTTGACGGGGAGCCCCAGGGCTCGGTGGAGCGTTTCGTTACCCCGCAACCCCACACAGTCCATGTCAAACCACCAAAGCAGTTAACATCCTTGTCTACATACCACACATTCAATTCCAGCTGACCGACCGCTTGTATATTGTCCCTTCCCACATATCATGTCATCCCAAGAAGCCAACAACGCCCGCTTCACGCAAGAGGCTGCGGCATGGGATGCCAATATCAAGCACGTTGAAAGCACATCGAAAGCATTCGCCGCGATACAAGAGTTCGTCCCAGCATTTAAAAACGGCGCAAACAAAGGTATATAATAATTCAGGCAATAAAGCGATGATTACCTATTGCTGATTGAAACAGATCTCGATATATTAGAGATCGGCTGCGGGACGGGACTACTATCGTTTCAATTATCGCCACATGTGCGGTCTTTAGTAGGTGTCGATACAGCAGATGGGATGATCGCTGCTTTCAATACAAAGTTGTCTGCTGTGCCGGAGCCAAACTTGTGCGCGATAAATCATCTTTTGGTTGATGCCAATAGTACTGAGCTCCAAAGCGCATGTGCGGCGCTGGGTGGGGAGAATTCGCAACCACCGTATCGGTTCGATCTTGTTGTTTCGCATCTGACGCTGCATCATATTCCCGATATGGCGCAGCTGTTTGGCACGCTGTTTGAGTGTTTGAAGCCTGGAGGGATGGTGGCATTAACGGATTATGAAGATTTTGGGAGAGAGGCTACTCGTTTCCATCCAGAGAGTAAGAGGCCGGGTGTTGAGAGACACGGGATCCGGAGAGAGGAGCTAGGGAAAATGTTGAGGGCCGTGGGTTTCAAAAATGTCAGGGTTGAAGTGGCCTTTGTGCTGAGTAAGACGGTGGATGACGAGGAGGGTATGAAGAAGCTGGATGGAGAGATGGATTTCCCCTTTTTAATGTGTGCTGGCGTAAGGAGCTGAGTCGTAGGTAGCTTGCCAGGCTAATTGCTCAATGAGATGTTAGAGATGATAATAGAAAATCTGGTCCGTTCACAAGTCTTTCATGATATCCCTGACGGCTTTCGCAGCAAAGCGTTTGCGTTCAGCTTCTTCCATACCTTCACCCATTTCTACAACTGTTAGTAACTTGATGCTGGGTGGCTCTGGTATGACATACCTCTAACAGCCATCAGCTTGCGCATCATTTCTTGTGTTTCTTCAACCATTTTGGCCTCATCGCCTTCCTCCTGAGATATCCCATTTCTCTCCCTGCTTTCGTCCTCGTCATCTTGCGAGTCGTCAGTATCAACCCAAAGTGGTTGACTTGGTCTACGTAATACCCCCTTCATGTCAAATAATTCCATGTTCATCTCCGCCTCTTCAGCTGCAAAATCACCGAATCCACCTTCCTCCTCATCTCCTCCAACAGCCAGTTCTTCTACGCTTTCCCATTCGCAAGCCTCTAGCGCCTCTCTTAACCTTTGAACCCCTACTTTCTCTCCGAAATCACTCTTGCCAGTCCTTTCGAAGTCAATAAACTCAAAATCTGCCGGCCTGCATATATCTTCCCACTCTTCACTACTCATGTCGAGAAACGGTGTGGTGGATTGTGGCATGGCAACTGCGAGGCAGATGTGGTCATAAATATCTGCGCTCTTAATAGCCTCGGCAACGGCTTTCATTGTGTCTTTGATCGTAGTGAGATCATTCTGTGTCACTGGTTTACGAAAGCAGTATATCCACGCGCCTAGTGCAACAATAACCTCGCGAGCTTCGGGCGCGGTGAAGGCGCTGCGCCATTCGTCTAGATTGGGTATCTCATCCACCCATATTGGAATTGTAGTAGTATAGTACTTTGTCTCGAGAAACCATTCGTGAGCAAGGCCGGCGACGGAGCCTGATATGGGTTCTGGAGCCGAACCGGTTAGGTCTGTGGAGTTGGTGAGTAAATTACGAAAAGCGCGGAAAGTGCAGAATTACCATTGAGTAGCTTTAATACGCCTGATTCTGAAGATCCTAGCGTGAGAATACGCCGTGGGTGCGGAATTTCCATTGTGTGGTGCAGTCAGTGCAACTGGAGGTTGCCGCAGGAAGAGCGATAAATTGCGGAGTTCTCGGAGGTGAGGCTTAGCCTTTCATTGTGGGGTAACAGCTAGAGTAAACTTGACGCACAGCCGTCACTTCTATAAATTTTCGATTTGTGCATAGTAATTCCGAATCAGGGTATATTTTCCTTCATAAGTCCAGGTATCATCAATTGTTGTTCGTGCTGCTATCTAATCCTCGGCGCACATCCAGATAGGCGGATTGGACCGTATACCCATCTGGCTATCGTGAAATACCTCCGCATCTAGTCCGAGACTGGAATGGATTCCGGCACGTCTTTTTCCAACTGAGTCCTTGAGGCACTTGTGGCTAGTGGTTGCCTTGGTTTGTCCAGGCGCACACTCATCCACGACCTCCGCCCCTTGTGGTAGCCCTAGCCCTGTTGACTGTCGCCCGACCACGTGCAAGACCGACGCCACGACCACGCGTACCTCTCGACCTAAACATGGGCGCGTTCCTGTGGAGCATTAGCAAAACGCACATGGCTCAGCAAGCGCGCATCATACCTCAACATGTCTGGCACAATAAAGTACCGCACATGGCTGCCCCGGATGTAAACCTGTTCCAAATGTGACACACGACCGTCGCGCGCGGTGACCGTGATGTCTTTGAGCTGGACGTTCATGTTGTCCTCGGCTATGAAGCAGTCAGTGGCTATGCAACAAATGCAAGCGTGGGCATGAGCGCACCCTCTAGAAGCTTTCCACGGTAGACTTCGCCAGACGTGATCTCAATGGTGATGATATGTCCCTGTACGCTGTCAGTGCTAGCAGATGTTGCCGGTAACGAGGGGTAGCCGCACAGCTGCCTCATTGAGGAGCTTGATGGGTATGCCGATGGTGCTAGTCATTTTGACAGAAGCTTGCCGAGCCTTAAATGTCTGAACCAGCTATGCCGAGCTATGCGCGTTGATAGAGAGCCTTTGTGAAGACTTCTGTGTAGGTTCGAAGCAGGCGGTGCGACCGTGCCGGTATTATGCTGATGGCGAGTCCGACGAATGAAACCCTGCGACCAGATCAGCGCGGAGGAATGTGTTCCCACGATAGTGAGAGTGGCGTTGGTGCGGCGGTGCGTGTTCGAAATTCGGTGCTGTGAACACCAAAGTTAAGGTTGAAGTTATTACCTGGAGCTTTGGCCATCTCTTAGTCAGCCGCTGTGTGTATTCCCCCATCCTCTTTACACTCCAATCCGACCTACCTTTACGATGAATATTTCGGGTACTTTAAACATTTTTCGTCTGTTGAGGGATCCAACTCTATGTCTTCCGCAGCACACGGTGTCAACTTTCAATCACCTTCCAATACCACTTTCGAAAGCATTTCCTAGGAAGGATGGCGCAAATGGCGGAAAAGAGGTGGATATCCAAGCCGTAGTCTTAGACAAAGATAATTGCTTTGCCGTGCCACATACAAATGAGATTCACAAGCCGTACCATGTGGGTTTTGCCTATAGTTGGCTCATTTGAATCACTATCACCATGTTCATACCATATAGGACCATTTCCAGCGCCTTCGGGAGGCCTACCCAGGCACCAAACTTCTGGTTGTTTCCAACACTGCAGGGACCGACTCAGATAAGCAACTAAAAGAGGCAGCAATTTTAGAAAGCAATACCGGCATCAAGGTACTACAACACTCAACCAAGAAGCCGGGGTGCAAAGAGGAGGTCATGGCTTACTTCAGAGCACATCCCGATGCTGGGGTTACGAGGCCTGACCAAATCGTCGTGGTTGGAGACCGACTATCCACTGACATCATGATGGCGAACATGATGGGCAGTTATGGGGTTTGGGTGAGGGATGGCGTGGCGGGACGAGGTTTTGTAAGTACAGCCAATATGGACGCCCTATGACAATACTGACCCACAGCAGTTTGCAAGAATGGAAGACGGCCTGCAGAGCTTTCTGTTCAGAAGGGGTTACAGTGCGCCTGACCCAGCGGGGCACAGCCACTTTGAGTGACTGTCACTGGAGCTTGTTGTGGCGTGTACCACCACCATGTAATACCTAGTGAGTTCTAGAAAGATGCGCAACATATGCCGGCAAGTATTATGAAAACTGTGCAGTGCACAAGGCTCGATCTATTGGCGTTTATTTGTCTGCTGCCTAATATGCCGCATGCACCTGCCCCGCTCGTTCATCGAACCATCAGCAACGTGGCGCACTTTAGACAAACACAGCATAGACATGGCTCAGGCTCAGGCTCAGCCCACAGCAAACATTCTCAGGCGCAGTCGCCACCCAACCTGGCCAATGATGTGGCAACGAGGCGCAGGCGCCCACTAGGCTGTGCGCAGGGCCAGGGTAGCTCGTCCCCTGCCGTCATCCTCAGCTTGACCCTACACCGTCGAGCAAGGCACTCTTCGCCTACTTGAACTCCTACTTCTGCCTCCTTATCCTGCATTTCATTCTCAAGTCAGCCTTGAACTATCGGCAGCTCTTGAATTGCTAACTTTACCACGAACAATCCTCAAAGATGGGTGTAAGTTGTCTCGCCAGCCACGCTCGCTACCCCTCCATGCCCCGCGCCTTCGTCATCGGTTGGGCTGACCAGTTTACGCGCTGTAGCTCGCGTCAAAGATGGCTGCAGCAAATGCTGGAGGCGGATATCCTCCTCCAGGTGCTCCAGGCGCGCCAGGCGGTCCAGGTGGCTACGTGAGTCTCCACATGTGAAGCTGCTGTTGTTGGCAACAATATTGATGTGACGTAGCCCGGGCAACAGCAATACCAGCCCTATCCAGGCGGTGCCCAAGGTGCCGGCGCACCCGCGGTAAGAAAAGCCCTTTCTTTCTTGCGTTTTGCTCTGCACGCGTCATCATCCTACGGCTCAGCCTTCGCCCGCATTTTTCCTGACCCCACCCTGTTCCCGACTTCCGAGCAAACCTCCCGCTGTCTGGAATAAACACCCGAGCATCCACACACCACCGCGCCTGTGTCGCCACACTTACTCCACAGCCACACATGCCACTCTCAAGCAACATGTCAGGCCCAAACTACAGCGCCTATCAGCCTTATCCTGGACAGGCTTCCAGCCCATATCCCCAAGCTCCCCCTCTACAAGGCGGGCCGCCTATACCTCAGCGTCCTGGATCGCAAGTGCCTCCACAGTCACCCTTCTCTCCTCAAGCCCCTCCAGCTCCTCTTGGCCCATCGTCACCTTACTCTCAAGGACAGTCAGGATACAACAGACCGGCTCCGCCACCACCTAGTCAAATGGCTTCCCCGTATCCTCAGTCCCATCCTCAGTCGCCATATCCTGGACAGCAACCTCAGTATGGCCAACCTCCTGCGCAACAACCTTATGGGCAGCAACCGCCGCCCTATCCTCAGCGACAAAATCAATGGGGACAACAACCTCAGCAACAGCAAAATCAGTTTGGACAACAACCTTCACAGCAACAATACGGACAGCCACCCCAGCAGCAATACGGACAACCTTATGGTCAGGCAGCACCTTATCCACCTTATGTCGGTTACCCCTGATGCTTTAGTACTCCTCTCTTTTGTTTTTTGTTTTTCACACGCAGCACGTTCAATTACTTAGTTTTAGAATCAGGCGTTTGCTAATATTTGATGTACAGGGCGGTGCACCCCCAGTGCAGCCTCCCCAGGGACAGTATGGAGCTCCACCTCCTCAGGGCGGATATGGAGGTGCCCCTCCTCCACAACAGGTTCAGGCAAGTCCTGCCGAGATTGGAGCTTACAAGCAGCTCTTGCAAGCGTGCATCCAGGAAAAGGGTCTCCAAGGATTCTACCCCCAGAACTCTCCAGTCATTGAGCAGATCGCGCAACAAGCCCCTGGAAAGGTCAACCAAGTAATCCAGCGCTGGCGCGTGCAAAAGGAGATTGCCAACGATATCGTCAAGCTAGCCCTCTATGATATTGTGTTGTACATCGGTAAGTCGCAAAAGTCTTTCATAAGGATCTTAGCTTATCTTTCATAGATGACAGTGGCTCTATGCAGTTTGAAGAGGAAGGCAGCCGTATTAAGGACTTGCGTCTCATCTTGGACCGTGTATCTTTCGCTGCAACCCTGTTCGATGCGGATGGTATTTCTCTCCGCTTCATGAACACTGACCTCTCTGGTGCCCGCAATCAGCAAGGCAGGCCCCTCCAGGACGGAGTAGCTAGCGAAGCCCAAATCGAAGAGGTCATGCGCGGTGTTCAGTTCAAGGGGCTCACCCCAATGGGTACTTCTCTCCGCAAGAAGGTCATTGATGAGATAGTACTTTCAAAGGCTGCTCAGGGTCAACTAAGAAAGCCGATCTTGGTCATTGCCATCACCGATGGTCAGCCGGCTGGTGAGCCGCAAAACGCTGTATTTGATACTATCCGATACGCGTTCGATACTCTTCAGCGACAATACCCACAGTACGGCCGTGGCGGTATTGCATTCGAGTTTGCCCAAGTTGGTAATGATGAGGCAGCGAAGAAGTTCCTTGGCAAGCTTGATGAGGACCCACAAATTGGTCCTATGGTAGACTGCACTTCCAGTAAGTTTGCATTCCTTCATCTTGGTAACCTGACTAATGGATGCTGCTAGACTTCGAAAACGAACAGGAAGAGATGGCTCGCGCCAACCCACCCGTGGATCTCACACCCGACCTCTGGATCATCAAGCTTTTGCTTGGTGCTATCGATCGCAGCTACGACGCCAAGGATGAGAAGACCAATCACCCTGCGCCTGGAGGATATGGCGCTCCACCTGGTGGCCAATACGGTGGCCCACCTCAGCAAGGCTATGGCCAGCAGCCTCCACCAGGACAGTATGGAGCACCTCCTCAGGGACAATATGGCGCACCTCCTCAAGGTCAATACGGTCAGCCACCCCAAGTTCAAGGCCAAGGCCAGTACGGTGCACCACCGCCAGGCGGACAGTATGGTCAGCAAGGTCATCCTCCTCAGGGACAAGGCCAGTACGGTGCCCCACCACCTGGACAGTATCCTCAGCAGGGCCAGTATGGCCAACAGCAGCGACCCCCACAGGGTGGTGCTCCTCCCCCAGGTGGAGGATACCCAGGCCAGCAGCCGTACGGCCAGCCTCCGCCCGGTGGAAGGTACTAATCGTTGAAAACGGTGTCTGAAGGCGGACCAAGTGATAGAAAATTCGGATTCCAAAATCCACCCCATAACCCTAAGATAACTCACCATACCATGATACATGTCCTTGTTTTCAGTTAACATGCACGACACATCTTCCCGGACGAGACAGTTTGGTCATTACGTAGTCACTTCTCATAACTCAATGTAAATATCAATTAAACGTGCACCATGATACATGACCCTAAATCTGGTGGGGGGGGGGGCTTTTTTTTGGAAGCAGGAGACATGCTACTAAATGTGGCGTTCCAGCGTGTCGCTTTCACAAAACAGGGCTCGGGGAACCTATACGCCCACGCGCCCATCCATGATACGAGACCCGTATCTACCCATACATCATATTTCCTTCGAGCCCAATGATGGATAGTACACTGTGCACCACCGCTCTGCCACCGCTGAACTCGTCCGTCACAATGTATCTACCGAGCCAACGCAGTTGTCAAACATCACAAGCATCCTCCAGCCGTTTGTACGATAATATGCCATTCCAAGTACAAGAGCAGTTAGTGAAGGAATCCAGCAACGCGATGATGTTCAAGTTGGTGACTGGCTGTCCGTCTATGTCCACATCTGCGTCTGCGTCTTGTGTTCTATAGAGTCGGCATTGAGCGCGTGGAATTTGCGCTGGTGGGGTTCTGCTTGACCTAGTAGCTGTTCTTAGCAGGGTGGTTAGCGGGCACAAACGAATAAGTGGTTCAGCAAGTGCAGAGCACGAATAGGGAGCTGGGGTGTCACAGGGTACAGCCTAGCTTTTGTGCTTTTTCCGCAACGGGGCACGAGCAAAACGTGGCGGATTGAGCGTGGATAGAGGGGATTGCGGATCGATTTGGGGGGAGGGGGGGGGGTTCAACAGTGGTTTTCGGGGGGAACACATGTTCACTATGTTACATACGCATATAGAGTGGGAGACGGTCCTAAGCGTAAGAATATATTCAATCGAGCCAGAACACCAACTATATCTTCCAATCATCGAACAAGAACCAAGGGATATACAAAATCGTCATCAGATGTCGCAGCTCTCAAGTGTTAGGAAGAGGTGGAGACGCTTAATGTCGTGGTTAAGAGTGGCTCCGTTCCAGGTGCGAGGTTCGTCGCAATTAATTACCTATGCTCGTGGGGGCCGCGCCTCGTCTCCATACATGGTGTTGGTGCTTAGTAGCGTGGTGCGTCGCCGGGGCGGGGAAAGTCGTCTTTGCGGGTGTATTCGTCCTTGCGGATGTACTCATCTTTACGGCTATAGTCGTCCTTGCGGCCATAGTCGTCGCCAGGCCTTCCGCCGATTTGGCTCCGTCCGCTGCTGTAGTCTCGTCCGGTGCCGTCCCTTCCGTCACCGTAGTGCTTTCGCCTCAGGGCGGCGAGCCTCTTCTTCTTGGTGTGTGCGTTGATGTAGGTGCCGATGATGAAGCCAATGATGTTGAAGAAGGGCACCCAGGTGGTCTCAGGTAGGAATTGCTGGGCAAAGGCAAGCGAGATGGGCGAGACGATCCAGCTAACCTTCATGACGGGCCAGAAGCCGGCCTTTACGGTTGCGCGGACCTGGTGGAATGTGCGGGCGCCTGCAATGAGCGCCATGGAGACGAGGTAGACGCTGTTCTGGATGGGCGCAATCTGTACGGGTTAGCGCGCGCTTCCGGGCTGGGGAGTCGCGAGGCGGACGCACCATCAGATTGCTGGCGAGGATCTGCAAGATCTTGGCCTTTAAGCTCTTGCGCCCTTGGAAGACCTTCTGGAGGAGGCTGATCAGGACGTGGCCCAGGGGCGCGCTGATGACTGCGCCATAGAGGGCCATCTTGGGAACGCGCGAGGTGAAGTAGTGGCCGCTCTTGCTCCGGTCATGGGCGATCCACGACGCGAGAAACTCCTGCAGGCCAGAGAGGGTGCCCGAGGTCAGCATCTTGGTCCTCAGCGGGTTTTGCTGGAGCTGCCTGAGATAGGCCTGGCACGCCGCCTGTTAGCACGGCCATGTTTACAATAATATTCGTAATTGCAATTGCGCAGCACTCACTGCAAGATAGCCATTGGGGCCACCGCCCTTGGTGAGGGCTTGGCCAACCTCGTGCAAGAGGTCGTCCTTGCCCTTGGACGACGTAGCATCGGCAACCACCGAGGCTGCCTTGACCGTCGTCTCCTTTTCGAATTTCACCGACGACATGGCGCGTTCAAGCGAGTGAAATGGGCGCGTAGAGAGGGGGTCCGGGAATGGCCGAGTAGGGGTGCAGGCTGATGGCGATGGAGGTGGTGAGTTGCGCTGGGAGGTGTTGTTGACGATGGCTGGGACGACAACACTGCTCCGAGGCCCAATCTGCTTTGGTTGCGCTAACGCCTGTCTGGCCTGGGACCTGGCGAGTGTCGTGACTGACAACAACAACACCTCGGCCCGCGTCCCGTAGTCTTGTGGACGATTGAGCCTTGCTCCTCGAGTATATTTCTGTTCTTTGCAAGTTATGAAGGACGAGATGTGCTTTCTGACTTCTCGAGCTCACACGCAGCGGGCGCTGTGCTTTTGTTGCCATGACGGGTCCACGTCGGCATCCGCCGTGCCAATGGGTCGGAACACCTGAGCCTCAGGTACCGACTGCGATAACACTGCCGGCCATCTTCATCACCATACTGTATTCGTAGTGCCTGGACCTACGCCATCTTTAGCATATCTGTGCCTTTTTGTAGAACAATGTCGAATTCGTACCATCATACGTACCAGGCTCGTCGAACACGATGTACCCCATACTGGTAGGTATGCAGCAAGAGCAGAGAAAGACCACAGGTAACAACAACTGCAAAAGGCGGTTGATTGGTTTGCAAATTCTTCTTCTTTCAAAATCTTTCCTTATTTTGAATCTTCGTCTGTGATCAAAAGGCTTTAATCCATTTCCTTATCCCACTCCCTATCTTCTCTCAAGCCACAGTAAGCAGAGTGAGTAATACGTCCAAGGTAAAGGTCCTGGCGGCCAGCCTCCTCCTGTGTAAGACTAGGCTTCTACTTTCATTCTGTTATCGACTCTCCACACGGCGTCAGGGTGCTTGCTGCAATGTAGCAATGATATGGTAGTACATATCCTAAGGAGCTGGTTACAGTTTGGATACAGACTCGATCACAACGTCTTGACTGGTGCTGACCCTGATCTTCTCTCCTTCGCCAGATGCGTGTCAGTTCGCCGAGTCATCGTGAAGGCCGTTTGTATGTCTTGGCAACAACCACGCATGACCATTTATGGCTCGCAAGGTCATCGGCACCTTACTTTGTCCACAAGTTGGGGTTACACTCTCGGTTTCGTTATTGTACGCGGGTACTTTGCTTGCCACGCGCGAAAGGGTCACGGCGTTTCTCGATGTCGGCGCTGAGGAATTGAGTCGCTCTTGCTCGATTCGATTGTGCCTTCATTCACAGCAAACGTACCACGCAACTGCCCGAAATTACGCAAATTACCTGGAGCAACCTCGCCTCATCGTCGACACTCCTACCAGTCACGATCCGTTCTCGCGTGGCCCAACATGCGAGTAGGTACATGGGATATCAATCTCAATATGCTCGTTAACAAGCTCAAGACCCACAACATGCCGAAGCGCGGCGGGCGTCTCCCAACTTGCACCCATGTCGACATGGACCGGATCTATGGACGGGAGCTGTTGTGCCCTGTTTGCGGTCAGCCACCATCCATGGGGTTTCTCTATCAGTGTCGACAAGAATGCCATGGTCACCCATCACAGCATCACATGGTGTCCCATTACGACGATCATGACCACACCAACGCCTCCGTATCAGCCACGCGTCAGCATCTAGAGTCCGCAGGATTGAGTGAAAGCGTTATTCTTACCGCAGAGCAAGGCCTCTACACCACCGCCCAACTCGAAAGACTCAAAGCGCAAAAAGAAGAACTCCGACAAGCAATCTCACTCGACCTCCACATCACCTACCTCAACAACACTGTCGCCGCCCTCGCAGCCATAGAAAAAGCCCCCCCAAACCATGACGGTGCAGGCCCCAGCATCCTACACACAACCCCAGTACGCCTCCCAAAGTGTCTCACGTGCCACTCTAACACGCAACAGGAGCCTCCAACTTGTCACTTCTCCGCTTGCCATACCTGTCGCCCCCACTGGCGCGACCGTATCTACCTCTCCTTCGAATCCGCCCTAACCGCCCGCCCACCCCCCATCTCCCCCCAAGAAGCTTCCACCCTCCCCACCAAACCAGCACACGTCCTCCGCGCAATCCACACGGAGCCTCTCCTGTTCACGCCACCCTCCCTCGCAAATTCCACCGCCTCCACTTCCTCGACGCACACATCGCTGAGCACGTCTGTGGATACGCCGACGAGGGTGATGTATGGGCAGGGGCAGGGACGGGAGAGGGAGCCGAGGTGGGCGTTGAGGGAGGCTGTTATGGGGCTGTTTGGGAGGGCGGAGAGCGAGGATGGGGAGGTCGAGGTCGAGAGCGAGAGCGAGGGTGAAGTGCTTGTTGAAGGGGGCGTGGCGGTGACAGAAGAGGCGGTTGAAATGCGTGTGCCGGACGTGGTGGAAGTGGGAATGGAGCGCGTCATGGCGCAGGTATAAAATGGCGCGCGCAGACTGATATGCCGGGGGAGGGTGTGAATTATGCGTAGAATACGTTTGATCATTTTCATTGCCCTAACCCCCATCGTAATTCCTTTTCCTGTTTCGCGTCTATCTATATAATACAACGTGTACGACCTCCCCTATCAAATCAAATCAAATCATGCAACTACGCCCTCCCAAGCTTCCACTTTGCAATACGACTCTGTATATCCTCCCACGCAAACTCGCGCCTACGTAAACCCTCCATCTCGCCCTCCTGCAGCACCACCGTTGGCGCCCCACTCCCCTGCCCTAGGTTTTGCACACCACCGCCAAACACGGTGCGCGCAACGCGCCGCAAGTCCTGGATGGTGACTTCCTCGATCTTGCGGCACATTTCCTTGACACCGACTTTGCGGCCATGCACCTGGACCTGGCGGCCCAGATCCTCAAGCTCGACCATGCGGGACTCGAGATTCATAAGGAGTGAGGAACGCAACTGGTTTTTGGCGCGGGCGACTTCGCCCTGTTTGAGCGCGGCGTAGCCCGATTCGTCGCCGAGGGACTTGAGTTCGCGGCACATGACCTCGAGCATCTGTGCGACGTGGGAGGGGGCGCACGACGCGGCGATGCCGAAGAGGCCCGAGTCGGTGTAGCTGTGGTTGAAGGCGATGCAAGACTCGACCCAGCCGTGCTGGTTGAGGACGTTGAGGTAGAGACGCGAGTACATGCCCTTGCCGGGGCCGCCGGCGGAGAAGGAGCCGCCGCCACCAAGGAGGGTTTGGAGAGTTGCGAGGGCGTAGATGTCGGGGGAGGAGATGGGGAGGGCTTCAAAGGCGAGGTGGATGTGGGAGAGGCGGGGGAGGGAGGGGTTGAGGGGGGGAGGGATCGGGGGGAGGGTGAGGAAGCCGCCGGTGTAGTGGGAGGGGAGGGAGGTGTCGATTGGGGGGAAGGAGAGGTCAAGTGAGGTGTTGACTGAGGCGTTGGAGGTGGCGGATGTGGAGAGGTTTTTGAAGAAGGGGATTTTGGAGAGGAGTTTGGAGGTTTGAGGCGGGGCGCCGGTGGGCGTGGGGTGGTCTGCCGTGAAGGTTTGTTGGGGGGATGGCGAAGATGAGGTGTCTTCGAGCAGTGAGGGGCCTTGATCTTTTTTCATATCGGCAAAGTACTGCTCTGACAGCCGGACGGCTTCGTTATGATCTACGCCAGCGAAGGCAAGAACTATCCGGTCGGGCTTGTAGAATTCCTTTCGGTATGCTTCGACGGTGTTGCGGTTGATGTATGGCAGACGCTCCTTGGGACATAGCAACGGGTTGCCCAGGGTGTTGTCCTTGTAAGCAGCCATGTGTACGAGCTCGGGCAGGATGAGCTCTGGCTTGCTCCAGATCTCCCCAATCTCGTAGTCGGCCGTCTCGAGCTGTTCCTGCACCTCGTTCTCGGTTATGATTGGGTCGCGGATGGTCTCGGCCAGGATGCCGACGGTGGAGGCTACGGAGGAGTTGAAGGTTGCGGCCTGGTACATGAGCGATTCTCTCGACGAGGCGCATTGGATGTTGCCCCCCAACGACTCCATCTTGCCGACCATCTCGTCGCCCGTGGTGGTGCGTGTCGACTTGAAAGCCAGGCGGTCGATGATGTGGCTGACTCCCCGCAGCGCATCGTTCTCGTACCGCGACCCAGACTCGACGTAGACACCTATGCCGGAAAAGTGGCCTGGCAGGGCTTCGGTGGCCACGCGGATGCCATTGGGCAGTGTGGTGATTTGGTCCAGCTCGACCGGGTCCCTCTCTTCTGCCAGCACCGTGGCCAGCCCCCGTCTACTGCCGCATGGCGTTGATCGCGTGAGTGACGCTGGCGTCCGGGAAAGCGCCCGCGTTAACGGTTGAACAGTGCGGGGCCGTAACATGTCGTGGGCGTGGGTGCAGAGCATCGACAGGCGGCCAAAATCAAAATTTCGGCATGACGATGCATGTCACGTGCCGCATCACCAGTGTTGCCGATGCCGCGCCCGCCCAGGCCAGAACTACCAAAGCGACCTGCCCGGCTCCAACGCACGAGAATGGTTCTCGCACAGTCAGCCTTATCTGACCGGCTGATACTCTTGTGCGGAGACGGAGACTCGAGCCTGCGTTGTGCAGCAGATGGGATGCATGCGGCGGGAATAAATAGCATGGCGGCTGCGAGGTCAAACACCAGGCGCTGACAATTTGGCTCGCCTGCCATGCTTCGGCCGCTGTCTGGACGGCCCCCAAGGAGAAGTTGAATCGTCTTTTTGCCACTACGCATCACCCAACCCTAACTTTTGCACCGGCGCCCCCACCTGCAGCTTCAGCTCTGCGCCACGTGCCAGATTGCAAACTCTCCCAACTGTCTGTCTGTCTGCTTTCTGTCTGTCGCCGGCCTCTCAGACTCCCTGATATCCCGTCTGGCCAGGGCCCAACCTTGGCGCCCTCTCCACCAGCACAGCGCAGCCCTGCTTGCCCTCGCATATCATATCATATACACACGGTCTTGCACTTGCCACCCGTTGAACCTCATCCACCCCTGCGTGTTTGAACGGTCGCCTGTGCCGCGGTAGCTGTCAAACGTCGTCGAAACCCTATTCATACACCCGTCTGGGCAAGCCTCAGGCCAGAGGCATCCTTGTCTACGCCCTCCTGCGTCCACCTACTTCTGATGTTCACTGCACCAGCGCCCGCCGCACCCACTGTTGCTGCATCCCCGGTGTCGCCCTCGTCGCCCTCGTCGCCCTCGTCGCCCTCGCCTCGGCCGTTGGGCTTGCGAGGCTTGAGTTTCCTGAGGAACCTGCACCTGCCCTCGACCACCACCGCCTCCGACGACCCACGTGAGGACTCTAGGCTGTCCAAAACACGAGCACGCGCATCCACCCACACCCCGCCTGGCTCGCCCGCCTTTGTTGCTTCTTCCTCGGCCACCACTGCCGCCGCGACCACCACTGCCACCACTCGCCCCCTGCCCCCTTTGCGCAGGCAGACCGACTCCGGCTCCGATCTGGCCCCCTCGCCGGCCCTGCATCTGCCCGTCTCCCCTGTCTCCCCTCCTCCCACCACCGGCATGACCAGAAATCGCGCAGAGACGGCCGGCCCGCAGCTCACAGTGCGCAACAACTCTGGCCCCACGCCTGCCTCCCCAGGCCCAGCCAGCAACGGTGCCATGGAAAATGGGACTGACGGCGCGCCTGCCGTCAAGCACCTGCCCTCGATTCGTTTCATCCCGCATCAGGACCCTCGAGCCGGCCGTCCTTCGCTGCAGTTTCCCACCATAACTCGCACGCTGCCAGATGAGTCTGCCCTGATTCGAGTCGGCAGGTACTCGGAGCGTGACAACATACCGGAGAACCCCCCGAACATGCCCTCGGCAGCGGCCGTAGGATTCAAGTCCAAGGTTGTCAGCAGAAAGCATTGCGAGCTGTGGTGCAAGGACGGCAGCTGGTACATCAAGGACGTGAAGAGCTCGTCCGGGACCTTCCTCAACCACATCAGGCTGAGTCAGCCAAACGTCGAATCCAAGCCGTTCCGCATAAAAGACGGCGACATCGTCCAGCTCGGAATAGACTTTCGAGGCGGAGAGGAGATGATCTTTCGCTGTGTCAAGATTCGTGTCGAGTGCAACCGTGGCTGGCAGCAAGGGCTGAATAAGTTCAAGTGCGTTGCTGCATTCCTGTTGTGAATTTTGACTGACCCCGCTAGTAAACAAACACATCAAAGATTGCGAAACCTTGCCAAGGGTAAGGTGGACAGCGACGGCGCATCAACACATACCTCGGAATGTGCCATCTGCCTAATGCCAATCGCCGTAAGTCTTCACGTGACTTGCAAGTTCCATCCCAACTTACTTGAGCACAGCCTTGCCAATCATTATTCGTCGCCCCATGCTCTCACGTCTGGCATTACAAGTGTATTCGTCCCATTCTGAATGGGCCCACCTGGCCCAATTTCCTGTGCCCGAATTGTCGGGCAGTTGCTGACCTGGAGGAGGATGTAGAGGAGCCAGCCGACTTTGAGGACTGGGTGGAAGATGCAGAACAGGCCAATGACGAAGCCTCGGCCGAAGGCGAGAGCAGACAGGGAGACCGCCATGTGACCCCGCGCGCTTCAATCGTTCCACTAAACACACAAGCCCCTGTCAATGGCGATAGCGAAGATGGTGGAAATATGTCTGAGCTACAACAGTCAGTCTCAAACTTCACTATTGCCGACTCGACACCTGGGAATATGAGTCTACCCCCACAGACTCCCGAGCGTCGTGCTGAGCCACCAACATCCTCAGTCACTCAGCCAGTCACGATCAACGTGCTCGGGGCCAATGAGTATTCTGGCCTCTCTCCACTATACCAAGCTGCCCGTGATGGGCTCACTCCTGATCGCGTTCCCGATGGGCCCATGACGCCCCGAAATGACGCTGGTCCATTTGTTCTGGATGGTAGTGCCGGGCGAGCAGCAGCCAACCGACCTCGAGACATCTCGCCCGCCTCAGACTCTGGAAGTGTGCACAATGGAGCCCCCCCAACTCTACCACCCGTACGATTTGATTAGGGAGTATTTCCTATGGGTTATTCTGCATATTTTGGCGCAACATGGCGTCACGGAGCCCACGAGGGTTACGGTCTATCATTATTTGCATACGGCTTGTTGAGGAAAGAAGATGTTGCAAGAGGGAGGGGAATATTCTTTTGTCGAAATCAGCGAATGTATCATGTTGTCACGCCGAGTTCTTGGCTCCTAATCGCTATAGCAGACGTAGATAACCATCACATAAACACGGACCAGTATATGACGGGGCCTGTCTGCTTAGACTCTCTCATCCTATCCACACATAGTGCTGAAGTATCAGTCGGTAATGTCAAGCCTCACGCAGTCTTCCTCCACGCATCAGCTAGCAACGCCCCCCCAGCAACAACCCCACACGCCCCAACCCCAACCTCGCTGAGTAACCCCTTCTCAACAGACCAATGCAGTGTCATAGGCGCATACGCAACGTTCGACACCAAATCCCTCCACCACACTTCCCCCCGCCTAGCCCCCTCCTCCTCCCCCTCCTCCTCCCCCCAAAAATACCCCTCCACCCCCAACCGCACAAACTCCACCCCCACATACCCAGCCCAAAACCGCGAACTCCACACCCACCACCCATTTTCCCGCGCCTTGTCCACACGCACCACGCCCTTGCCCGCGAGATACGCTGCATTCTCGAGCACCTGGAACCCGACGCACGATAAGATGCGCGCCCACTCCACACCCCGCAGAATCCTTTCCTTGGCGCTACTCGGTGCGCTGCCGCCGCCGCCGCCGCCGCCACCGCTGCGACGCGCAAGGAGCGTGCTGCGCGCCCACGTGTACAGTCCCAGCATGCCCCATAAGCGCACAAAGATGCGGAAGTCGGAGATGGTGGATGCGAGGGAGGATGTGCTTGCGATTATGGCGTGGAGATGTGGCGTCGGCGTGGTGGTGGTTTTTGATGCGCGGGTTGGGGTTGGGGTTAGTAGGCGGGGGAGGAGCGCGGAGAGGAGAGTGAGGGTGTAGGAGAGGGTGCAGAGGAGGGCGTCGGTTGTGGGGGGGGAGGAGAGGAGGGTTGAGAGGCGGAGGAGGGTTTTGTCGGTTTTTAGGAGGGCGGTATGGAGGAGGGGGAGGAGGAAGGGGGGGAGGGTGGGTTTGGGGGGTTTGTTGGAGGCTTGGGGGCTGGTAGGTTTTGGGTCTTTGTTGTTGGGTTGTTTTGGAGGGGTGGATGGCGAGGGTGAGGGGGTGGTTGTTGTGGTGAGGGGTTTTTCGTCCATGGTGGTTTGGGAGTTGGTAGGTGGAATAAAGGGTGGCGAGGATTTTATTGCTGGGGTTATTGGGACTTCATGGTAGGTTTTAGGTGGGAAGGTTGGAGTGTGAAGTTGGTGAGCAGTTGTGGCCGAGGCTTGTCGGAAATGGAATGGACTGCTGCAGCACGCGTCAGGGTCTTACACGTGTGTCTGTCACGGTACGTTGCACGTGAAAGTGGACTCTGGGGCGAAACTACATACAATTGAATCATCAACGTCACCTAATGGTACTCGGCAACTTCTCAAAAGGGTTGTCAAAGGAAGAAAAACGCCGTAGTATGCACATGTTTCATTCGTATCTAAAGGAGTCCCCAAAGATTCTGCATATTCCTTCCTCCAGCATCTGATATCTCTGCGCTTCGCCATCGAATCTCATGTAGCCTGATCATCTTCTTAACCAGCTCTTCCCCATTTGATAACTCGACTAAATGCCACTGACCTTTCCTCAACACCTTCAGTAGGCCCCACATGACCAGGAAACAGATGGGCTAAGCAAACAATTAGTAACATGAATCATCTCAATAAGGATAGGACTTACAGCAAGATATGCAGACAAGAATGGCTGCACATGGAACTCCTTCCAAAGACCTGCGCCGTTCGCAATAATCAGGATGAAAAGACACGATGCCAACGATGCGTACGCGGTAATCGGCTGCCCATGGCTCCGATACGGGAAGTCATCAGGCATATTATTTCTCCCCCGATTCCATCGTCGAATAAGGGGGACGCTGGAAAGAGCTTCGCGATTCCGATCAATGCTGTAATGTGTAAGTACAAATCCAGTCTGCACAAAATACCGACTTACCAGTTGTAAAATCGGATATACGCCCAACACTCACACGCCCATACGACAATCACACCAATCGTCCCCATCTCCGACAACACGTCTAGAATATTCCCAATGCTCGTATCTGGCCCATGTTCACTGGCAAGATACAAAAACGGGATCCACGCGAAAACACACGACGCAACCAGCGCTCGCAGTGGAACCTTACGGTTATTTGTTTTGCCAAAGTAGGCGAAGAAGCGTGTATACCACGGCTGATTTGGGCCGCCGTCCAGACTCCTTGTCAAACTGAAGAGCGCACGAGACGCCACGTAGAGGTTTGTATTTGCGCACGTCAGCGCGGTGAACATGAGGAATACGTTCAGTGTGCTCGCTAGCCCAGGGACTTTGCTCGCCTCAGCCACGAGGACGAATGCGGATGCCGTGGTGCCCTTGACTATTTCCGGGTCCAGGGGCTTGTTGACCCAGGACATGCGTGGGAGGGCGGGAGCGTCCCATTTGATGTTGAGCGTGACGAGGACGCCGGCGAGGACGTAGAGGATGCCAGCGAAGAAGGAGATGTAGACGGCGGAGAACTTTACTGTTCGCCCGATCGCCGCTGAGTGTTTTGGATTTCGCTCTTTGGTTACACGTGCTTCCAGGGCGGAGGCGGCGGTGATTTCGACGCCGACGTAGGCGAATGCTGCAATGGAGAGGCTCATGAAGAATGCCTGCGGCCAGCTGTTTGTTACGTCTAGGTCGCGGACGATGACTGTGTTGGGGTACAGCGATGTGCCTAGTTTTGGACCTGCGCCTGCGCCTTGGTTGATGGCGATCATTACGAGGACGATGATGATGAGAAAGGTCAGTTTGAGAGCTCCGCCTATTACTTCAACGAGGCCGTATAACTGTGAAATATTAGCGGTGAGGTGTTATTGACGTTCAGGTGATAAATACCTGGATGCCAAATGCGTTGATGATAACAAGTACTGACGGTATTAAGAAGAACAGAACGCCTCCTTGGATACCTTTCGGTGTTTCCCAGTACTCTGCAATACCCGCTGTAGCAGCGATAAGAGCCGCAAAGGATATTGCATACGTGAACCTACACACGACATTAGAACTATGCCTATATATTCGTAGGGTACAACTCACCAATATGCAACACCAACTGCTATACCAAGCTCGGCATCCACAAACTCGGTGACGTAGACGCTTAGCGCTCCGGAAATGGGCCAAATACAAAGCATCTCTGCAATGCACTGCATTACCCCCCAGGCAAGTACGCCTAGAAGTGCAAATGATAGAAGTACCGCAAGTGGCCCACCAAGTCGAAGAATGGTTCCGCCTCGTACATACAATCCAACTCCAAGAACGCCGCTAATAGTGATCATCTGCCATGTATAAGTCATTGTTACATCCCAACACCTAGCCTCAACTTACAAAGATGTGTATCCCCCCAAGCCGTCGACTATCACCAAAGTCAGCAGTCATTCATATCTCTTCACGAAACTCCATACTTGACAGCTCTATCACGATCCCTCTCCATAACCAACTCGTCGTCCGGCAAGGCTGAAGGAATCTGCTCTGCTTCTAGCGCATCCTCCACAGTATCAAACTTATCATCCTGACTCGACGGCCCATGGCTCACATCCGAAAGACGAATGCTATCCCGCATAGATAGCAAATAATTGGCAGCGTTGTTCGTTTGCGCAGCAGGAGCCCTCTCCTCAGGCATCCAGTCTGGAAACCAGTCTGCGCGTTGTTGCCTCTCAGCCTGCTGGGACTGCATGTTGCGTGTCGAGCACACTAAGGACCATTTGCCGCTGTAACGAACAATGAGCAAGGAAAGACACGCAGGTACAGGCACAAGGCAAAAAGAGAACTACCTCCTGATCTCGCTGGTCAGGTTCTACCTGGGGTTATCTCAGGCCCCGCCCCAGCCTTTAAACACTCTGTCCCAAGGCTGAGGCTCAGCACCCATACAGCGCCCTCGTCCTCCCCTCGTATTCGACTATTAGTGCGCGTGCCCAAGCCCCATTCAGCTCATGTAAGGCACGCCCGCCCAATCACGCGCCGTCCCGGTTTTCCCGGGATACTGCCTCGTTTGCCTGCTGCGGACTTGCACCGGTCACCAGATAAGGGCGCGGCCAGCCTGGTAGGCGGACGAGGTGTATTTCTTTACTCACGTCGATGCGTGACAGCGTTTAATCTTAGAAGAAAGAAAGAGAAAAAAAAAAAAATCGCCCCGCCTGCGCCATGTGTTTGAATTTCAAGAGAGTGAGCCTTACTTATGGTTTCGGTGTTGGCATCGGTGGTTTGGTGCTAATTAGTACAGATCTTCCAGTTGAGATCGAGGAAGGAACCAAAGGTGGATTTGCACACGCAGAATTATCGAGTCAGGTACATGGATCAAGCGAAGCTAGAGAGATTATTGGAGGAATTATTTCCAAAGGCGAAGTATGGAGACAAGAATTTTGATATTGGGGTATGGGATGTGGAGTATGCCTTGATGGCAAGTAGGCTGACGAGTAACAGATGAGGAACGACCAGTGGATCATCAGCACACCCCGCCCTCTGACAGAGGTAAGCTGCCTCAACTGCACACATACATTGCCCAAGACTTGCTAACAGAATACCATAGGATGAACTCAAGTATGAACAGTTCCCCCGTTGAAACACCGAAAGGCTGACTGGTGTAGTCGCGCAAAGCCGTGATTGGCTGGAGGGTTGACAGGCAGAAACGAGGCAGGCGATGAAGCCTGGGAGGTGGCTGCGCACTAAACTCGCCCCAGGGTGGACAAAAGTGCACAGCCGCGTCACTTTGTATTGAAATTTCTTATTTCTCCTCAGCCTGCATTCTGTACTTCCGTACTGGTAGATTTTCAATCCAGTTTAGACTTTATTGCGCAACTTGTTCGACACCCTTATTTTCACAGTGATGGATCCTATGAACACCTTGGTTCCAAATTCCCAATATTACTGGAGACGTCTGGATGAGTCAACGGCGTGTTGCGAATCTGAAGGTAGTCCTTCAGGTCCCATCCGTATCGTGGATGTGCCGGCTACCGTCAAGCCACAGGGTGGCTTAGTACCTCTCAGGACGCAGGCATGCGCTGACCTGAAAATATTGGATGACTATCTGGGAAGTTCAGTAAACTCAAGTTATCAATACCGTTTGGTGTAAGTAAAAATGGAGATTCTGTAAAGCAAACTGCTGAATGGCTCGCTAGATCGATATGTCAGAAAGACTCTTGGTCGAGATTGCAAACGACGAAGTCTATGCTGCGGCAGGTCGTGGAACATCACGATATCGATGCCAGCTTCCTGGAGGTTCCGCTTAGCTTCTGTTATCGCACGACCGATGAGGAGCAGAGCTTTTGTGTTCCTTGGACTATCAAGGAGGATGAAAATTCAATTCGTTCGTGTTTACCGAACTCGCGCGTCGTTATAAAACTGACATGCTTCAAGAAATATTCTACACTTTTAGATATGCTGAATACAGAGGCCTCCCTACTGAGCCTTGGGTGATCCGACAGGCGGGAGTGTACCAAAAGTACGATGTGAAAACGAAAACGTCTTTATACATTTTAGTGAACGCAGCCCCTAACTCGGTGGCATATCAGCGGGTGTTGGAAAGCTTTTCGAACCACCAACTCCAGATGAGATTGAATCCGTTGTGGCTACATGGTGTTATTCACGCATCCTACTTCATGAGCTGGAGGGAGTATATTGCTGAGTATGAGAAGAGATTACTTCCAATCGTAAGTATTTTCGCGATGTAAGAGGTATGCGGCACTGACCATAATTAGACGGATACCACGACCTCTACTATGATTAATAGACCGCTTAGAGTGAGTCATGATAGCCTTGGGCAAGTGAGGTGGCTGGAGAGTCGATTCCTTCCTCTTCGTGCCATCCTCATGAATTTCGAAGAAGTTGCCGAGGGACTCGGTGCGTTGGGTAAGACTCTGGTAGCCAGAGGCTGTATAAATGGAGAGAACCAGCGACAAGTCGCATCCCAGCTGGAAAATAGCAAAAGATATGCTAGGACGTTTATACGATCAGCATTATTCTTGCAGCAGCGGAGTAACAACACTGCTACGCTTCTTGCTGATACGTTGGCTTTCAGAAACCAAGGTGTTGCGCAGGAGCAAAATGGTAGCATGATTATCTTGACAAGATCCGCCGTCTTCATCACGGTGATAACCCTCATTTATCTCCCCTGGACTCTCATAACGGTAAGTCGATCTGGGTTGTATCTAACCTTTGTAGCTGATCTCCTGGTTTAGGGTATATTCGGCATGCAATTCTTTGCATTGGACCCGAAAACGAAAAAGTTGCAGACGTCTCCACAAATCTGGATTTACTTCGTAACTTCGGTGGGCACAACCATTCTTACGATGATCTTATATTATATTATGGCAGGCTTTCCGCAGATCAGGAAAAAAAAGGATGACGACAAGATGAAAGTCGATTATGTTCCACGCAACCTACAAAGAGGGTATACAGACATTGAGAAGAACCTGTCGGTTGCTGGTAAACAAGATATGGCGTAGAATCTTAAGATAATTAAGGATTGAGTCCGATACGAACGACACGGACCGATGAGCCTTCCATGATAGATATCAATAGAAGACGCTCTGTGAGCGAACCTTTTGAGGTGGTAGTGATTGCCGCAACGAATTTGCTCTGGTATGTCATTCCTGGTAACTTCCTTTCCTGTTTGATGTTGAGTTCTTCTCTTTTATTTGCAGCGGGAAAAGTGAGAAGCTGGAGCTCATTGTGCGCCTGTCTGGTCCCAAAAGCCAGGACCTCTTGATCGTTTTGATCTAGGAGAATCTGAAGGAGGCGATAGCCTCGTGCGTTGCTTTGTGAAAATCGTTTGAGGCCCCAGTCGCGAATGATGACCTTATTTTCCTGAGAAACAAGGGCAAATGCCAGGGTCTGATTATAAGGGGCAAAGCAAGTAAACAAGCCTTGAAGCAGGTCATCTTGGCCCTGCATTAGAGTTAGTTTAAATATTTTCGATTATAAAGATGTAAGTACCTCGTACCTCGTGTTTTATGGGGCTCGGTGCAAGAGCTGTACGCCGACCATCCTGTAGAGACCAAGCATAGACATGCATGGTATTCTCGGACATGCCATTGATCTGTTGAGGTTTGGCAACAATGTACACACCGTTAGCCTTTGAAAATTTGAGTTCGCAGATATCTTCTGCTGGGTACGGGAGTGGGATTGCGCGGCCAAGCGGAGAACCGGGACTCGAGCTCGAAGCGGTCGATGACGAGATCACGGAGTAAAATTTGCTGGAGGGTAGTGAGCTGTGTGGCCATTAAGTGGTACGTGTGAAGAGGTGCAAGGCACATACCTCTCAGAATGTGCCTCTTGAAGCCATTCTAATCTAGTTATATACAAGGAGCTCTTCTGTCCTGATATGGAGTTAAATAAGACGAAGGCAGCATACTGTGCATCAGATGATATTGCTAGTTTCCGGATGCGAGGAAGGTCGAATTGCCAGTGATTAACAAGCTCTAGTCTGCTGTTATGGTTACCAGGTTGCGCAATATGATAGAAGTAGCACTGTTGCATGTAAGTATGTTGGGCCACAGGTACGTCTTGGGATTCATACATCAAATTCTTGATAATCAGTGGCTGCCAGAACGAAATGAGTTGAGACGCCAACGCTAGAAATCCAATGTCGTTCTTTCTCTGGACTAACCTCCCCATATGAGATGAGGTCATCGTCGAACCCGCTCGAATCATCAGAGAGCAATGCATGCTCAAGCGAATAAGCAGCCAGAATGCCGTCTGTGACGCACACGAGTGGCTGAGAATTGGGCCCAAAAAAGCACATCCTTGCAGTATTTGGTAATGGTATTCTCCAATCCTGTGCTTCCACATCAATTTCAGATTGCCGTCGCCAAGAACGTTTTAGTCGGCTGGGAATCTTGAAACGTGATTTTGGACTCTTGGGAGACATAGAGCCGTTGTCAGCTATGATTTGAAAAGCTTTGAATGCGGTGATCAACTCTTCGCGGACCTCTGCAGCTGTTGTCTTTTGGCGTTGTCTTGGATCAATTACCAGAACTTTGCGACCAAGGAACTTGATCATACCCTCAAAGATGGCACCCTCTTCTGCGTTTGCTTTACTTGTCTTCAGCCGAAGTTGGTTGTGCCATCTCCTCACCGCATCGCTAACTCGTGCATTATTCAACGTCTGCGACTCCTGACCGCCCGAAAAGGTGAAAAATCGGTCAAGGCCTTCTTGGTACCGACGATCGGCAAACTCTTCAACCGCCTTATGGCCACCAGATAGGTAAGAAAATATTACGCTGATCACGCAGCCCAACGACCAAGTATCGCTCTCAGCTTGAACTGGATGATTTTCAATACATGCCTCAGGTGCTAAATATGTTCCGGTGCCGCGCCGGTTGATGGTATAATCAGTCACAGTGGCGTCCATGACATCGGGGAATCTTCGTTTGAAGAGCTTGTTGACCTCGTAGACGTTATCACCAAAGGTAAGGCTCCTTCTTAGAGACAACTGTTCCTCATTGTGCTTACGTCTCATCTTCACGCGAGACATATTAAAATCTGATAGTTTCCATATTTCTTCTTTTGTGATGGGGTCGATAACAACCAATATATTTTGCGGCTTCAGGTCCATATGGAAGCATGACAGTTTCTCGTAGTCTGGTGACTCTAGCGATTCATGTAGATATACAATGGCTCCAGCAAGTCCCACAGCGCATTGAACAATTCTAGCCTTCTCTAGTGGTGATTGAGGTCCCCTGGGATATCGTTCCATATATTGTTTGAGGTCGCAATCAGCTAGGGGCATGAACAGCGAGTATGTCAAGCCATTCTCAATGCTTCCCAGGCTTTTCATGATGTTGTTGTGACTTTTTGCGTTTCGAACAATGGCCTGCAGAATGTCTCGCTCTTTTTCATAGGCTCTATCTTCTGTATTGAGTTCGAAATCCTTTCTAGCAAGTACCAGCTCTTGATCATTTGACATGAAGTGCGCATCTTGAAAGTGTTTGGGAGAGATCTGCGGGTAGAAAAGATTAGCGACAGTTACGATCAGGAATATACAGTCGGGGCTGATAATTCCAAAAAAATTCCAATACGGGACAGATGGGCTGTCACTGAACGTACCACGACCTCGTAGATCTTTCCAAAGGACCCCTGGCCTATAAGTTTTTCGCTCTTATAAGGCAACCGACGGAACCGACCTCTGACCTCTTTGTTCTTCTGAAGTACAGGCGCAAAGAAGTCGTGCTGTTTTTGGAGGAAGAGATCAGCTGTGGGGTCTTCGCCTAGGATGGGCCTCAAGCTATAGGTATCCTCAACGGGGAGTCTTGCGAGCCGACGCTCGGCATCTGTCCATTGCCTTGGTGCGACTAGTCTTTCGGTGAAAGAAAGTAGCGCCTCGCTGTCGCATTTTGAGGTAATGAGAATAGCCAAGTACACCTGAAGTTTACGGGCTTCCACCTGTTCAACCAACTGAGAAGGACGGACACCAAGAATATGCGCTTGTCCTATAGGGATGATGGAAGTGAAGAGCTGCTCGAGAACACCGGAGGTCAAGACTTTCTCAGCAGTACCAGCTGGAAAGAAGCGTTTTTCCAACTGTTCGGTAACATGGCCATCGATTTCCAGTCGAGGAGTACAGATGTACGCGACTAGGCTTTTGTATAGGGTATCACGAAGGTCCCTGAAGCTGGTTCCATTACGCACCATGGCGTCGAGTTCCAGACAATGCTTGATCCAAGAGCGGCAGGCTGCCTTGGTAGTCGAGTCAGGCGGGATCTTAATGCAAGGTACGCCGGTGGGGCCCGGGCTGGTGGACCCTTTGACGACCCGGCTTAGTGCGAGCGGCGGGAGGCGCTACGGATAGATGGAGTAGAGAAGGGTGGGAAGAATGACAAAGAAAGAAGACGCATGCTGCAGAAAAGAGAGGAAATGTAAAAGGAGGGTGGCAAGGCTCGTTGGATGGTGAGATTGAAGGAGCAAGCAAGGCAGCCGCATGGTAGCGCGGGGGCCCAAAATGGCAAGGCAAGCTCGACCGGCGGCAGCTGCCCTCACAGCCTCACTTGTCAAGATCCCGTGCTCGTTCAGTGCCAACAAACTTGATCATCTTTGGTGTCACCTCGGCACATGAAGGATACGGAAAGATGCCTGGTGCCGGGATGTATTGGTTCGATAGGAACATAGCTTGGAGGTGGGCTGTGGACTCCATACCAAGAGTCGCCGATGCTTGCACGCAGAGCAATTTGGATGCCTGGAGTTGCAGCCCTGACTGATGACCTACCGTGCTCGAGTAAGGGCTAATAGGAGAAAAAAAAGCAAAGAATAGAATTGTAGAAAGATTTCAGTTTGAATGGCATGCGAAATAGGGTATCACCCGGCTGGCCTATGACTAACTGAGCCGGGGTTTGAGCTGGGCCCTGGCGTGCCTGGTCCTGGTGACCTTATGGTGCCTTGATGCATCCCTGTCGCAACACCGTCCCCCGCAACATTAACGTCACCGCCGTGCCTCTCCTTGTTCTGCATGTCCAGTCTACTCTTCCTTTTTCCCCACTCTCGCCCTTCCGCCACGCTCTGATCAAGCAATTCGCCCTCTCCATCGCCAACAACACAGCCATGGCGCCACCCGTGCGCCAACCCACGTACCCGCTCGCACATGCAGTGCGCAAGAAGCCTCGACGCGTGCCTCTCGTCCTCCGCTTTGCCAAAGGCGCAGTACATGACATTATCGCCGTCCCAGTCCTGCTCCACTCGCTGTTCACCGTTCTCATCGTCTACCTGGACACCAATGTCTGGGATGGCGTCAACATTCCCTCGACCATTATTCCCTCGCTCAGCATAGTGGTGGGGTTGATGCTGGTATTCAGGAACTCGACTAGCTACGATCGCTTCTGGACGGGGCGGAACTGCCTTACCACAATTGGCACCAGCGTCCGTAATCTCGCGCGCATGTGCCTCGTCTACTCGCGCGACAACGATGGCAAGACAACAGAGGCAGAGAAACGCGACACGGAGAAGGTGGTCAAGTGTCTGGTCGCAGTGCTCTATGCAATCAAGCACAATCTCAGGGCCGAGTTCAATATCCCCCCTGCAAGCATGGCAGCCCTGCCGCCACAGCCAGCCTCATTTGCAAGATCCCAGCCAGCCTCTCGACGGCCGAGCTACGTCGACCGTAGCGCCTCGTCGCCAGCCACTCCTACTCTCAGCACCCCGCTTCTCTCAGACTCAGCGGCTACCCTCGAAAATGGCGCTGGCTCGCCTCCGACACAGAAAGACGATTATGTGTCGTTGCTACCCGAGGGGCTTATGGGCTACGAGGACCAAGGACTAGGCCTACCATTGCAACTCACCGTCTTGGTCGAGAGCTATGTAAGGAGGGGATTTAATCGCGGCTGGTTCAACGCTCCTCTTGCCTCCCAGATGACTGTCCAGGTAAACAATCTCGTAGATGCGTATGGTAAGATGGAAACTATTCGGAGCACGCCTATCCCGGTTGCCCACCTCATTCACCAGAAGCAAGCCTTGGCATTGTATTCTTGTGTTCTCCCATTTGCCATTGTAGACGACTATGGCTGGTGGTCTATCCTCATTGTGGCTATCGTTGCTTTTACCCTCTACGGCATTGAAGGCATTGGTGTCCAGCTTGAAGATCCTTTTGGTTACGATAAGAACGATATCAAAATGGATGGCATCATTGAGGATACGAGACAAGAGGTCATGGTCTTACTTGAGGAGTGGAAGGCCACACATCAACGCAGAGCCATGGGCGGCATGTTTGATTGAACCATCTGCATTCACTCAAGATTGTTGGCACTGGCGCTCGTTTGTTAATCTCTCTTTTTTGCTATAAAGTAGGTTCAAGAAGTGAAGTCACCATGGCCGCGGCTGGCAACCCTGGCAATTGTATTTACAAGCTCCAAATACCCTGCATCAAATATAATCCCTTACCACCCAGAGCAAGCAACGAAGTTATTGCCTGATGCACCAGTATGAGTGATCTCGCCAGCACGTTGTCCGGCAGTGTTGAAAACGACACGATCCGCACCAGGTGACCCTGCTCAAGTCAATATAAGTTCTTTTCATCAAACACAGTGTACTGACCTCCTGTATAAGCACCAGAAGTCCTCAACGGGAACTCTTGATAAGGCCCACGAACGAGGAAATCAAACCCTTCGCGGTTATTGTACTGATGCGGGTAGTTACCACTACCAACCTGGGATCCCTCTTGATAGTGACTGTACCCCGCGCTGCGTGCGGTAGTCACTTGTGCCTGAGTATAACATGTCGAGCCACACTGGACGTAGCACTGTCTCGCCTCAACAACCCCCTCAACCGCCACCTCACTGACAATCTCCGTAGGAAGCGCAAGCGCAACGGGCAACAAGAAAAGAAGGCTCGAAAGTAACTTCATATCGACGACTTGATAACTGAATCGAGGTAAGGATGAGCGAGGGAATGGAAGGATCCGCCGATCTGATCTGAGCTATGCTACCATCTCAAAGTACCTCCTCTACCGACACACCTTATATACCCATCTCACCAGCGGGCCTCCCCGAACACTCATCCCACCCCAGCCAATCCCTCATCAAATAAATTAACCCACTCAGCCCAGCCTCCACCACTCCATTCCCCAAGCATCACCACCTCCGTCGAAACAAGCACGCCCCTGCGCGGGACTTTGCAGATCACGCAAAACACTCCGCCCACACCGTTCCCCTGTCTCACCCACCCTCTCACGTTGCGCCAGACAATTGGCTGCCGGAAATGCAGGACCGGTGCACGATTACCCGGGCTGGGAGCGTGGTGATCGGATTGGGAAGGTACGGTAAAAGATTCGTTAGTGACTAAAACGACGTGTTTCAACGTGCTTATCGTGCGGTTGGGCACATGTGGTTGTGCGATAGGCTGGCGGGTGTTGGGGATCGACTAGGGGGACCGGGAGCTAGCTTGGTTGGGCAGGTGGGTCATCGTGGGGTAGGTAAGTATTGAGGTTTAGCGGACGCCGAGGGGTACGAAGGTAAGCGGGAGGAGGTTTGGGACATGTTGCTTACGGTGAGGGGTGCGGCTGAGGGGAAGCTGAAGCTGGGAGTGATGGTGAGCTGAGTTTTATTCAGCTTATCGGTCTCGTTTGGGGCCGGTGAATGCCTTGCGGCCTCGCACGAGGTAGTCTGCGCTTGCGAAGGATAGTACAAAGATCATGATGGGCCCGGCGTAATTCATGGTGTCCGCTGTAAGCGGAAGCCGAGTCGGCAGTGCCATAAATGGCACTAAAAGTGTCGCATAACAAACACCATAGACGTTGATCAGCATGCCCCATTTTCCTAGATTCCAGGGCCCAAATACAAGACGTTCCTCCGAGATCTCAGCACGTCCAGCTTGCGAATTGTACACTTTGTTCTTAACGCGAAGCCGCATGGAGATTAGGCAGGTAATCGGGATGATATACGAGGTGTACAGTGCGATTGTCGACAAAGAAACAATCGCACTCAGTGCGGCCGAAGAACCGATGTTGATCAGGGATAGTAGTACTATTACAATTGACACCAGTCCTACCGCTCTTGTCGGTACCTTGTATTTCGGGTCAACGTACTTGAAGTAATTCGAAAATGGCAACCCGTCGTCGCGCGCGAATGCCCAGGTAAGTCGACTTACGCTCGCCAGGGCCCCGAATATTGCTGCAAAAGTAATCATCAAAATGAAACTGTAGATGGCCGTCGCACCTGCACGACTTCGCGTGGCTTGCTGCATGATCTCGATAGCTGGAAACCCTGTTGGTGTTTCCATGACTGCTGCCACATCGGATATGCTGAACAGGCAAAGAAGCACAAACACCCAGGCAGTACTACCGTTGATGATGACTGTGTAGATTATGACTTTGGGTATGACATGTGCGCTTCTCTCTGTTTCTTCTGCCAAGTGGATAGCACCGTCGAAGCCTATCAGATGTTAGCTGACGAGATTTAGCACTACGATGAAGATTCACGTGACGCACCAACGATACACCAGATACCTGGTAACAGCCCAATGAACCACGCAACTCCGTCATTATTCCAACCTGTTTGATTTTCGAAGCCCACGAACACATACTCCGCACTAGCATTACGTCCCATGACCAACAAAATCACAAACACAACGACAAAGAGCAAAATGTGCATCCCACCAGCGAAGAGCTCCAAGGCTGGGAGTAATTTGATGCCCCAGAGATTCTGAACAAATGCCATCAGCACAATTGCCCACACTAGCAACGTTGTATGCCATCGTTCGAGCGCATATCCTGGATGGTTCAAAATCGCAACGCCCTGGATCTGACTCGCTAACAAAACTGTTACAGAAGTGATGGCAGCCTGCCACGCAAATACCGTGACCCAGCCTATTCTCCGTCAGAGGCGCCTTGTGTCGCACCTCCAGATAGTGGCCTCACCTTGAATGAATGTAACGACAACTCTCCACCTCTTTGGTGCAAACATATAAGTCCAATGATACTGTGCTCCGGATATGGGGCATATACTCGCCATCTCTGCAATGCTGGCCGCACACGCCAGCGTACCAGTGAATGCAAATATCAAGCCATACACGAGGCTCACAGGGCCGCCAGACGTGATGCCGATACCTAGGGAACTGGAAATGATTTCCCAGCTACTAAGAAGCGTTATGGAGAGCCCGAAGATTGTGAAAATGTTGAAGCGGCGCCGGAGTTGTTGGCGCTTTCCCATTTGCTGCATTACATCATGGTCTTCGAAGACGAGACTTTGGTTGTCTGCATCTTCGACACTCACTGGCGTGGGTGGCTTCGGCTCCATGGCAATTCCAAGCTACTTGTTTGTTAGATAGTAGGCAAAAATTATGTTTGATATAGTAATAACGGTGGTCGAGACGATGTAATGCTTAGCGGGAGTCGATGGCTTTTGTATTCCGAAAACGCTGCCTGGAACCTTATCTTGAAATCTGCAGGTTGGTGGGAAGCGTCGGAGTGCATGGTAGGGTTGCATACTCATCCCTACACAATTAATATAGGGCATCCACTTAGAATTTTGTCCGACCAGGCCTTACCATAGATGGGCTACGTGTAACAATAATCTGCAGTGAATATCCGTCAGGGCCCTTGGGCACGCCACCCAATTATTGTGTGCTACTGTCGGTACCCATGATTGGTAAGGGTGACACAACGCCTGATCCGGAATTTTAGCTGCTTTGGCTGTATTTTTCAAGAGAATATCTGCTGGCATTCATACTGGAGAGTTATGAGAGTAAGGATATCTCGGCAGGACCAAGGTGAAGGTACATTCCATGCAGCTATTTCTTCACTCAATCATTCCCTTAAACCTTTAAGTTAATAGAGGCGCAAGGCCTGGTACTCCTCCTCGATTTGAAATCCTTCAAGTGCCGATGATTCGTCCTCTTTCGATATCTCCAGGTAGCCGACGCGCGAAAAGCAAGGTATACTCGTATTCGCTTTGACCGCATCATCCGACGCCCGTTGGAGAATTAGGAAGACTTCTTTGACTATAGGCTCATCTTGAAGATATGCCATTCTTAGCAAGAAGGCTTTGTCGTCCTCCCCACTGCAAGGCTGTCGCTCCGGATCCCACCACAACCTCGCAGTCAACCTCAATTCAACTGCCCAGAAGTCTATAACTTTGATACAGCCATCGACTATATCAACTTGCGTCAATTGGCCTTCGATCTCGAGGTATGCTCCAGGGGCAACGATGCCTAGCGACAGGTTCACTGATTGTGGTACGTAATGGATGGCCAACAAGCGAGGGAACGTTTGCTGCACCCGTAGCTTAGGGTAGACAATGTGGTGATTTCCGAGAGCAATAGACATCCAGGACCACGAAGGGACAGCGCTTTGGCGACGACGCTTCGTCCCTCGACAGTGCGGATGGTCTTTGCAAACCACAGCCCACAACATGTCCTCCCACAGTGTCTTACTCCACATGCCCGCAAGATACCGGCTGCCAACCGATGATTGTTGCTCGAATAGGCTGACAATACCAGCAAAAGCGTTCATTCGGTCGTCTTCGTAGGTCAAATGTGTCTGTGAATACGCGTATACAAGATGATGCCACGACTCGCTGGTTGACGACTGGTTGAGCATGTAGTGGAAGGCAACTTTGTCGTGCAAGTGCACCTCCTCTGATAAGCTTTCCCACGGACCTTGGTGTCCTGCTGGAGGATTGCCACACTCGCAGGTTAGTGCCTTGTTGCACTCATAAATGACTTCGTTAGCCTGGAATCGAACGACACGTTTCGAAAGTAGTCGTTCCTGAAAGCACCTAGAAGGTAGTAGGCTAGGTTAGCCAACTAACTAAACCTATTCAAAAAATGAAGACGAACCATGCGCGATTAAAGATGCCATCCCAACTGAGATTAGAGTGGCTCGGGCGTTCACGGAAATACAATTTGTGATTTGATCCATGTGCATTCATCATGACTTCTCTGTACGATCGCCAATTCCAGTTTCGTTCAGAGAAAAGGCTTTTAGTGTGGTCCTTAAATCCATCAGCTGCAATTGTAAGATAGCTGTTTCGGTATATACGACCCATGTTCGAAATCTGGGTACGCATGTCGTCAATATCGTCTTGCACTATGCATAATGAGTCTATCCAGAGATATTGCAGCCCTAGCCTTCTAACTATACTGATGGCATCTTGGTAGGCTGGTAGCAATTCTTCGATGGGAATGCGCTCCTTGTGCAGGATTAGGTTTGACTTGAGGGTACGACAGCGCATAGACCTCCCGTATGGGGTAGAGGTGTCTCCGTCCACTTCCCACGGCTCTTTCTTTGCCCACCGATGTGCTAAGCAAGCATACTCAAATTTTGATGGAAAATCGGGCTCTACGAGCTGGATATGTTCGCAGTCAAAGTAGAGCACTCGGGTTGGTGGAACAAAATCTTCAAAGTCCTGTGTGCATACCTGTTTGTGATTGATCTCACAATTCTCTATGGATCTTAATATGAACTCCACTGAATCGTCAGAGTTGGTGTTGCTGCTATTGATCAGAACTGAAGATCTGGTGGGTAGCCCTCGCAAGATAGTAGGCGAGCCTAAATATCACTTTAATAGCCCATTCAGGTATAGTGGTACACTGTGACTCACCCGGCAGAGTAAGAATCTCAAAGTCCATGAAGAATCTCTTGTGTGTGCAGTATCGGAGCCCACACCTGCAGCGTATCATCCAACCTCCAGGACCGAAAGGATATTCGAAATTTTGGTCAATTTGGTAATTGACGACCATTTCATCAATAATTTGCTCCAAATTTGCAGGATCGCATAAGGAAGTTTCCGACAGCACCATTGAATCTCTCCTGGGTTTTGGTAGCTGCGCTTTTATTAGGCCTCGGACGCCTTGGGAAACGGCCTGACAGCTGGTGCAGCCAAGTAGCGAAGATTGCAGTAATGATTTTATAGTCACAGTTAGCCGTCCGTATTCCATTGAAGCTGTGGAAGACAATGTTTGGCATATAAAGCAGTGAATGGTTTGTCTCTGAGCATCAGGCCATTTAACCCAGCTGCCTTCTTCACCTAATGTCCAATTGAACTCAGTTTCTGACCCTTCGATTTGACACATTATAAACCTGAAGTACAATCAAGAAACCTGGTGTTAACATCCCTTTCCTAAACGTGTATCTCTGTATTTTCCACGCAAGACTGAATCAACAGTGATCTCATACAGATGGGAATTCCTAAATCGAGTCTTGCATCAGCTTCGGGTTACTCAAAAACGATGCGCGTACGAGGATGGATATTCAATGGCCAGAAAGAATTATTGAATGTCATTGAGGTGAGGAGAGGCTGTGTTCTCAATACAAGGCACCCGTCTAACCAATCGCCAAGCCACTAAACTGGACTCTGTAGCTCGAGTCGCTATTCTTTCTCGGATCTATAATTTTACTTACGTTATTAGCTAACTAACCTAACTTCCTTTCTATTTATCATTAGTTGTTGGGACCTAAGGCAAGTGGAATGGGGATCCGATGTTGCGACGGGTGCAATGCTGATTCTTGTTAGATGTGCGACTGAGCGAGTTGGTGATTCCGGCGATGGAGCGATTCTGGCGATGGCGCAATCGAGCGATGGATCCAGACTATCACATGCTAACGAACTATCGCGAGAACCACGGTTCATCACGACACGATGGGAACGGCATGGAGCCGAACCACTCCAACAGAAATATCGGATCTCCACTATCCATGATGGTAGACCTCAGCGAACTGGGTAGGGATGACTAACGTGTCTGTGCGCGTGATGCGCATGTTCGCGTGATGCGCACCCCCCACCAAACTTGAGTTTTTACAACAAGCGATAACTCCACTAATATGGACCCGATTCAAGCTGCGATTGAAGAAATTGAGTCGCATGGACCAGAAGAAGGTTTCTCGTATAAAAAAATTGCTGCCAAATATAATATTCAGCGATCTACGCTAAGCCGAAGACACCAAGGCCTGACAAGCTCAAATCAGACCAAAAAACTCAACCAGACAAAGCTCAGCCTACAGCAAGAGGATGAGCTTGTATAGTATATCAAAAAGCTTACAGAGAGAGGCCTTCTACCTACAAGAGAGATAATAAGAAACTTAGCGTTACAGGTAGCTCACGAGACTATTAGCTAGAGCTAGGTAACTCGCTTCCTCTATCGAAACCAGAGCTCACTTGTATCTAAATAGACTACTAGAATTGACTACAAACGCTACAAAGCTAATTCTTATATAAAGTATAAGCTATACTTTAACTTGTTATATTAGAAGATAGAGGAATATTAGATAGAGCTATAGTATATATACAATATAGATAAGAAAGGCTTTATAATTAGTGTAATGGGGTGTTACTAGGGTCGACTTCCTAATGCCCAAGGGTGTTGGTAGATTAAGAGGTAATGACAAGAGTTCGTGTAGTAATCTGCAATAAGCTCTAAACAGATAGAAGATGTTTTACAACTATCTTGTATTGTCGCTTGTAGTTAATAATTAAATTGCTAATACTATCCTAATAATACGCATTGCTACTAACTATATACTTGTTATAATCTATTAATCTATAGTTACTAAGACTAATAGATCGCAGATTACCCTAATCTATAATCTATTAATACTAAGAGTCTATAGATTATAGATTACCCTAGGTGTCCTAGTTATATATAGCCTCTTAGTTAGGTTCGTATCTCTTAGAGTTATACAAGTCTAAGTTAATTGTTATAAGGCTAATTAGTTCTATCTATAGCTCTCTTATTACTATTATAATACTATCTCTTTCTCTAAGTAGGTTCTTGTTTATCTATTCTAGGGCTAAGGTTATTAATCTACTTTCTTTATTAATCTATAGTTCCTTATTACTTTCTATAGTTATTTTATTTATATATTATTACTATCTCTTTACTAATTATGTGTTGTGTAATAGTATTAAGATATTCTCTTATTCCTATTATACTTCTCCTAAGTTAAACTTTAAGTCTCTTCTTTATATTATTTTAGTAAATAATAGTAAAGCTTATAAGGCGTATATTTGTATAAATATACGTAGTTCTTATAATATATCTAGTGTTTCTCTTTCTAAGTATACGTTTATTATACTTATTCTTATATCTAGGCTTAATAATAATAGGGAGAGCTATTAACTAGACTTAAGAGAAATTACTATCTTAAATTATAGAGGCTAAAGCTAAGTATAAGTAGATCTAAGAGCTTACGTAAAGTAAGCTAGTAGAGAATTAAGCTTGTCTCTCTTGTCTTTATAAGATAAAGGTGTTAAATAATAAGAAATTAGCTAAATAGTTAGTAGCTCTAGAAGTTAAGCTAGACTTAGATAAAGTATTTAATGTTATTATAGTAGGTTCTATATTAGGCGTTCCTATCGCCTCTCTATCTAGTAGTAGTAATATTAGTTCTCTTAGTTTACTACTAGGCGTTCTAGAGGGTTTTAACTTTAGAACTCTTCTAGTTTCTTAGAGTAGTTAAGGTTATCTCCTAGTTCCTATATTTCTTCCTATAGTTGTCTTTTCTTATCTATACCTATCTATTTTAATAAGTAGTAGTTCTTACTATTATAGAACTAGTATACTAGGATTTTCTTAACTTCTTATTTTTTTTATTCTCTATACGTGTCTACTTTATATACTAGTAGCTCTACTTCTTATAGTACTATCTTAAGTAGTACTATATAGAAGGTTAGGTATATCTTTATCTTATTTAGTAGCTTTAATTTAAATATAACTAGTGTAACTTCTTTCTTAATTTTATATAGTCTTATCTTAACGTAATCTAATTTTAAATTTAGTTATCTACTTTTAATATTTTTTTATACTAACTATACTTTTTCTCTCTCTCTAAATTAAGGACTCTTTTTATATTTCTTATTATAATACTTTACTATATAATTATATAGGAATTCTATATCTTATCTTAGTTAATTATATATTTCTTTTATTCTATTTATAAAGTTTTCTCTTCTTAGAGACTAAGATATCTCTAATCCTAGTATTCTATATATACTAAAGTTAAATCTATAGTTTATAAAAAAGAGTAATACTCTTATTACTATATTCTTTGTAATATTATATACTAACTATACTATAGGTAGTAGCTATACCTAGTTATTTTAGTTATAGTTAAGGTAGTATCTTAAGTACTATTCTACTATCTAATTTATTTATTCTAACTATCTATCTATTTATAGGTAATATGCTATAGACATTATATATTTAATTCCTAATTACGCTATTATTATTCCTTATAGTTTTAATATAAATCTTATATCTCTATCTATAATAATTTTATCTAGTAGTCTATATTAACTAATTATAGTTCCTAGAACCTAGTATATAGTAACTTCTATCTTACTTTTCTCTTTATATAGTCTAAAGTATATATACTTTATAAGCTTATCTACTATTATAAGTATTTTATTATACTCTATTCTTAATATTAGGTTTTTAGACTTAGGTAGTTTTGTAATAAAATCTATTATAATAACTCTTTATAGTTATTCTAGTACTTCTACTAGTTATAGTATCTTATATAGTACGTACCTATTATACTTATTTCTTTAGTATTCTATATAGTCTTGTAGTACTTCTATTACTAGTTATCTTACTCTTAGGATATAGTAATCTTGTAGTAGTCTATCTAATATTTTCTTAATACCTTAGTAACTATATACTAGTAATTTATAGAATTATTATATAAATTCTCTTTAAATCTTCCTTAGAATATATATTCTTCTATAAGCTTATATAAATCCTTCTTAGGTTTCTAGTTTCTCTATTTCTTTAGATACTTCTTGCGTTATTTTCTAAATCTATTTATCTAGCTTACTACTTATTCTTTTAAGTGTTATAGCTATTTTAGGTATATTTAGGATTAAGTATCCTTCTTTATTCTTAACTAGAACTATACTAGTAGCGCTTACTTCCTCTTATAAGTCTAGTCTTCTACTAAGGGTATCTATAAATTAGTTATCTTTCCTTTTTATATATATAATTTCTATATTAAATATTAATAGGAATTCCTACTATCTTGTATAGTATTATAATAATTCTTTATTTATTATAAATCTTATAAAGTTCTTGTAGTCTATATAGACCTTTGTTTAGTACTTTACTCTTTATAAGTATACTCTCTATTACTTAAATACTTTATAGATTACTAGTATCTCTTTATTATATATTAGGTAATTAAGCTCTACTAGCTTTATCTTCTTAGAGAAGTATTTAACTAAATATTTCTTTTTAGTCTTTAGGTCTTCCTATATTAGTACTATTCTATAGACTAAATTAGATACGTCTATTTTTACTATTACTAGTAGGTCTAGGTTATATATTCTAATAACTAGGTTTTCTATAAACTTCTTTTTAATTTTATTAACTACTTTCTTATATTCTTCTATCTATTTAAATAGTATATCTTTTTTTATAAGTCTTATTATTAGTTTTATATCTTTAGACTATCTTACTATTAACTTTTTACAAAAGTTTACTAATCTATAGAATTATTATACCTCTTTTAGGTTCCTTAGTGTTAGCTATTTATTAATTAACTTAATCTTTTCTAAGTTAATCTTAATCTTTCCTAGTTCTATAATAAACCTTAGGAAGTCTATTTTCTTTGTATAGAATTTACATTTTCTTATCTTAAGAAATAGTTTACTTTCTACTAGTTTCTCTAGTACTTTATATACGTACTATATATATTCTTCTTCTATTTCTAAGAATATAAGGATATTATCTAAGTATACAAATATAAATACGTCTAAGTACTCTCTTAGTACTATATTAATTCTTTCTTAGAAAGGTACTAGTGCGTTTATTAAGCTAAATAGTATAACTAAGTATTTATATAATCTTTATTACGTTCTAAATACTATTTTCTATTTATTACCTTTCTTAATTCTAATCTAGTAGTAGGCGTTCTAGATATCTAACTTTATAAAGATTATTACTCTTTATAGTTTATCTTATATTATATCTATCTATAGTAAAGAGTATTAGTTCTTATTTATAACTATATTAGTTTTTCTAAAGTCTACGTAAGGTCTCTTATTACTTATCTCTTTCTTATCTATAAAGATAAGTCTATATACTACTAAAGATTTAGATTCTTATATCTATCCTTTTTTTATTACATTTTAAATAAATACTTATTTAATTTTTAACTCTTTTTCTATTTTCTAGTAGACTAAGCTCTATCTTACGTCTTTTCTTACTTCTATTTCTATCGCTAGGTCCTATAGCTAATATTCTAGAAGATAATCTTTAGGTTCTATAAGCTATTTTTCTTATTTTTTATATTCTTTAGGGAATTCTCCTTTATATATACTAATATTAGCTTTTAGTTTTTCTACTTTATAGTAACTAATTTTTCTTATTCTCTAATTAATATATAGGTTAGTTATCTATAACTATAGTATTCCTAATATTATATCTTATTTATTATTAATTATTGTTATATCTATAACTAGGTTTTTAATTGTTATCCCTTCTAATTTAAGCGTAGAGAGAACTATCTTAAACTTAATAGGTTTCTAGAATAGTTTTCCTTTAATCGTACTTAGTTATTAAAGGTATTTCTTTATTATATAATGTATTCCTTTTATTTCTATAAACTTCTTTAATATAAAGTTTCTTATAGCTCTACTATTAATTATTAATTATACTTCCTTTCCTTAGTAAGTACCTATCTTTATAATATATAGGCTTCTTATACCTTCTAGCTTTTTTTATTTAGGCGTTTTTATAAATTATCTATCTTTCTAAGGCTATAGCTTTACCTTAAGTTTTTATTCTTTGTATTTTAGATATTTATTATAGGTGTATTTATACTATAGTCTTCTTTAAACGCATTTCTTAGATAATTTTAGGCTAGGTCTTACTACTACGTATCCTTCTTCTAGGATTATTTCTTATCCTTAGATATCTTTTACTAGAATTACTCTTATATAGTCGTAACCTCTTCTTCTTATAAGCTATACTTTGTTATTTACTTTAGAGTTTCTATATATAGTATAATTCTTATCTAGGTATAATATCTATAATACTTTAAAATATACTAGGTATCTTAGATCTATTATCTTATTATCTCCTTTCTAGTACTTATCTTTTCTAGGTATATCTATTATTAAGATATAGTACGTTACTAGTACTCTTAGTATATAGGCTTTATTAATCTATTACATTTTTCTTATAAGGAATTACTACTCTCTTTATATAGGTATTCTTCTTACTACAACTATATATTACTTTATCTATTTCTAGAATAGTATAAACTTTATTTCTTTAAGATTACGTTCTTTCTAGTCTTTATACGCTTCTTCTATACTTATAACTAGTAAGTATTTCTAAACAAACTTCTATTCTTTGTTTTATTCTTCTATATCTATTATTATATAGTTGTTATAGCTATATATATCTAGCTAAGTATACCTTATACTTCTTATACTAATTTATCTTATACTTTTTTATAGTTCTTTTGTTATAGTTGTAATAGTAAAAGACTAATTCGAACTAGTTAGCCCTACTATAGATAATAGAAGTACGTACAACCTATAGGGTAATAAACTTAACTAGGAAACTAACTACAATAGAGATATATAATAGATTTGTAATTCGCGATCTTAGTAAATACAAAGTATAAAGCTAAGCACGTAATAGATTTATAATTCGCGATCTTAGTAAACATAAAGTATAAAGTTAGCTAAGAGGTATAGGTATATAGTTAGTAGTAACGCGTATTATTAGGATAGTATTAGTAATTTAATTATTAACTACAAGCAACAATATAGAGATAGTTGTAAAATATCTTCTATTATTCTTAGCTTATTATAGATTATAATACAAGCTTTTATTATTACTTTCTAATCTACTAACACCTATAAGGTTATTAAGAAGTTAACCCTAGTAACCCTATTACACCTTGCTAATTTAGTTATTAAGAGTAGTAAAGCGTAAGTAGTACACAGTCTAGCTAACACGATAGTAGAAAGTTTAACTAAAAAAGGAGCTAAGGTACCTATAAGTAGCTATAAGTTAGACAACACTATATAGAAATAAATTAAGGACTACTTAAATAACTTAACCTCTAAGAAAAAAGATATAAAAATAGTAATTAAAGCCCTAGAAACGTAGAATAAAGAACTATAAGATTACTTAAGGTAGAATAAAGTATAAATTAAAGCTATTATTAAAGGATAAAACTAGATAGAACTAATTACTTAATAACTAGAGATAAGTGCAATAAAGAAACTACTAAAGATACCTGTCTTTAAAAAGTTTAATAGAATAAAAGAAAAACTAAAGCCCTTTATAGTATTAGTACAACTCTAGATAGATGTATAAGTACTATACTTTAATACAAAAGAAAAGAAGGTAATATATATTAGACTATACCTTAAAGAAGACGCGATAAGATAGTACAAGCCTTACTAGATAGATTACACGACGTACTTACTAATAACCTAGAAGGATAAAACTAGAGCTATTTTTAGAAGTTATAAATACTTTACTAAATAAATAAGAGTAGTATTTAGGGATATAGATATTACCTAATAAGCTAAAGAGAAACTCGAGAGGCTTATACAAAGTAAAAGTATTCTAGAATACGTATTATAATTTAAATAACTAAGCTAGAATATAGAATAGAATAAATTAGCCCTTATATTACAATTTAAATAAAGACTTAATATAAAAATCTAATACAAAATAATATATATAGAGAAGCCTAGAACACTAAAAGCCCTAAAATAATAAGTAATCTAAATTAATAATAACTTTTAAGAATAGAAAAAGAATAAATATAGTAACTAAACTAGAAACTAAAATACTAAAGACTTTATAATCCTTAATACAAATAAAAATAGGAAGAAAAGAAAGAATAAAGACTTTACATATTTTAATTATAGTAAAAGAGGCTACTACGCAAAAGACTACTAATTATAAAAGAAAAAGGATATAGTATATTATAAATATAGAAAACTAGGACACTTTGTAAAAGACTATAGAGTAAAAGACTATAAGAAAGATAAAGAAACTTAGTTAAAGACAACTAAGAAGAAGAAAGAAACACTATAAGTATATGCTAAACCTTAAGAGAAAGTAGCTAAGAGTAAAGAATTATAGTATATAATACTCTATTAGACCTTTTGTTATAAGGACAACTACTATATATATCTTTCTAGTAAGTAGAGAGTAAGATACTTCTTATAATAGAGAAATAAAGTAGTAGTAATAAAAGAAAAAACAAAAGCGTAGCTAGAAGAAATAGTATACGTAATAGACCTACTAATAGAAGATTTAGAAGGGGAAGAACCTTAGACCCTATTAATCTAGGCTAAAGAACTAGTACTAGATAAAGAGACTACTATAACTTCCTCTAAAGAACTATAAGAAAGTAAGAGATAAAGTATAAGAGGTATAGAGTATACCTAGTAAGATATATATAGTTATAATAGCTATACAATAATAGATATAGAGGAACGAAATAAAAAATAGAAGTTTATTTAGAAATACTTACTAGTTATAAGTATAGAGGAAGCGTACAAAGAATAGAAAGAACGTAATCCTAAAGAAATAAAGTTTATACTATTCTAAGAATAGATAAAGCAATATATAGTTGTAGTAGAGAGAGTATACTTATAAAGAGTAAAATACTAAACAAAGGTCTATATAAACTATAGGAATCTTATAGGATTTATAAAAAATAAGGAACTATTACAATAATATACAAGATAGTAGGAATTCCTATTAATATTTAATATAGAAATTATATATACAAAAGAGAAAGACAACTAATTTGTAGATACTCTTAGTAGAAGACTAGACTTATAAGAAGAAGTAAACGCTACTAGTATAGTTCTAGTTAAGAACGAAAAAGGACACCTAGTCCTAAATACGCTAAAGATAGCCGTAACACTTAAAAGAATAAGTAGCGAGCTAAATAAATAGATTTAGAAAGCAACGCAAGAAATATCTAAAGAAATAGAGAAACTAGAAATCTAAGAAAGACTAGCCTAAGCCTATAGAAGAATATATATTCTAAAGAAGATCTAGAGAGAATTTATATAGTAATTCTACGAATTACTAGTATATAGTTACTAAGGTATTAAGAAAATATTAGATAGACTACTATAAGATTACTATATCCTAAAAGCAAGATAACTAGTAATAAAGGTACTACGAGACTATATAGAATACTAAAAGAATAAGTATAATAAATATATACTATATAGAATACTACAACTAGTAGAAGTACTAGAATAACTATAAAGAGTTATTACAATAGACTTTATTATAAAATTACCTAAGTCTAAAGACCTAATATTAGGAATTAAATATAATAGAATCCTAATAATAGTAGATAAGCTTATAAAGTACTTATACTTTAAACTATATAAAGAGAAAAGTAGGATAGAGGTTACTATACACTAGGTTCTAGGAACTATAATTAGCTAATATAGACTACTAGATAAAATTATTATAGATAGAGACGTACGATTTATATTAAAACTATAGGGAATAATAATAGCGTAATTAGGAATTAAGTACGTAATATTAATAGTATACTACCTATAAATAGATAGATAATTAGAATAAATAAATTAAATAGTAGAATAATACTTAAGATACTACCTTAACTATAACTAAAACAACTAGGTATAGCTACTACTTATAGTACAACTAGTATATAATAGCGTAAAGAATATAGTAATAAAAGTATTACTCTTCTTTACAAACTATAGATTTAACTCTAGTATATATAGAATACTAAGATTAGAGATATCTTAGTCTCTAAGAAGAGAAAACTTTACTAATAGACTTAAAGAGATATATAATTAATTAAGATAAGATATAGAGTTTCTATATAATTAAATAGTAAAATACTATAATAAGAAATACAAGAAGAGACCCTAATTTAGAGAAAGAGAAAAAGTATAGTTAATATAGAAGAATATTAAGAGTAAGAAGCTAAGTTTAAAACTAGACTATATTAAGATAAGACTATATAAAGTTAAGAAAGAAGTTACGCTAGTTATATTTAAACTAAAACTACCTAGTAAAATAAAGATATACCTAACTTTCTACGTAGTACTACTAGAAAAAGTACTATAAAATGTAAAACTACTAGTATATAAAGTAGATACGTATAGAGAATAAGAAGAATAGAAAGTTAAAGAATCCTAGTATACTAGTTCTATAATAGTAGAAACTACTACTTAGTAAAATAGATAGGTATAGACAAGAAAGAGAAACTATAGGAAAATATATAGGAACTAGAAGATAATCTTAACTACTTTAAGAAACTAGAGGAGTTCTAAAGTTAAAACCCTCTAGAACGCCTTATAGTAAACTAAGAAAATTAGCACTACTAATAATAAATAGAGAGATATTAGAAACGTCTAATATAATAAGAGCTAGAGCAGCCTCTATAGTGTCTTTAAGATCTATCTCTACCTCTAAAGTACAAGACTATTTAGATAATTTAGCGTTATTATAGGCCTTTATCTTATAAAGATACTTAATATAAGAATAAAGATCTACTAGCTTATAAAGAGTTAGCTTATACTTAGCTTTAGTAGCTATAAGCTATAATAATAGTATCTCTTAAGCCTAGTTAATAGCTCACCCTATATAACTTAGTAGGAAGAGACTATATAGAAATTAAATACTTATACTCTATAAGAGAAATACCTAAAGGAGTATATTTATATTAGATATTAGTAAGAATATACTTACTATAGTACTTACTATCCTTTAAGGAAATAAGATAAGTAAGCTTTAGACAAGTATAATAAGCGTAAGGAAATATTTTAACTTTATTACAAGTAATACAAGTAACAAGAAGAAGTTTATTATAATTAGAACGAGAAGATATAAAGAATAATAAAGAATTAGAAATAAATAAAGAAACTAAACTAATAACCTTAGGCTTAGGGTAGAGAAACAAGAACCTACCTAAAGAAGAGAATAGTATTATAGTTATAATAGTAGAAGACTAATTTAAACTAGTTAGCCCTACTATAGATAATAGAAGCACGTACAACCTATAAGGTAATAAACTTAACTAGGAAACTAACTATAATAGAGACACGTAATAGATTTATAATTTATAATCTTAGTAAATATAAAGTATAAAGCTAAGAACGTAATAGATTTATAATTTGCGATCTTAGTAAACATAAAGTATAAAGTTAGCTAAGAGGCGTAAGTATATAGTTAGTAGTAACGTATATTATTAAAATAGTATTAGTAATTTAATTATTAACTATAAGTAATAATATAGAGATAGTTATAAAACATCTTCTATTATTCCTAGCTTATTATAGATTATAATATAAGCTTTTATTATTACTTCCTAATCTACTAATACCTATAAAGTTATTAAGAAGTTAACCTTAGTAACCCTATTATACCTTTAGAAGAAGCTATAGTAGTTTCTTTATCTAGTGCTAGTCATTTAGCCTAGATTAATAGTACTAAGAGCTCTTCCCCTTCTAGTTCTTCTACTAGTAAGTCTATTATATATACTATATCTTCTAGCTATACTTTTATTCTTTTTTTTATTGCTACTACTCTATTTCTCTATTATAAGAAGTACTTTACTTCTTACTTACTATAAAGATATATATAGTAGTTATCTTTATAATAAAAGGTCTAGTAGAGTATTATATATTATAATTCTTTACTCCTAGCTACCTTCTCTTAAAGTTTAGCCTATACTTATAGTATTTCTTTCTTCTTCTTAGTTATCTTTAACTAAGTTTCTTTTTCTTTTTTATAGTCTTTACTTCTATAATCTTTTATAAAGTATCTTAGTTTTCTATATTTATAATATACTATATCCTTTTTCTTTTATAATTAGTAGTCTTTTATATAGTAGCTTCTCTTACTATAGTTAAAATACGTAAAGTCTTTATTCTTTTTCTTCTTCCTATCCTTATTTACGTTAAGGATTATAGGGTCTCTAGTATCCTAGTTTCTAGTTTAGTTACTATACTTATTTCTTTTCTATTCTTAAAGATTATTATTAATTTAGATTACCTACTACTTTAGAGCTTCTAGTATTCTAGGTTTCTCTATATATATTATTTCGTATTAGATTTTTACGTTAAGTCCTTGTTTAAATCGTAATATAAGGGCTAATTTATTCTATTCTATATTCTAACTTAGTTATTTAAATTATAATACGTATTCTAGAATACTCTTACTTTATATAAGCCTTTTAAGTTTCTCTTTAGCTTATTAGGTAATATCTATATCTCTAAATACTACTCTTATTTATTTAGTAAAGTATTTGTAACTTCTAAAAATAGCTTAGGTCTTATCCTTCTAGGTTATTAGCAAGTATATTAAGTAATCTATCTAATAAGGCTTATACTATCTTATTATATCTTCTTTAAAGTATAGTCTAATATATATTACCTTCTTTTCTTCTATATTAAAGTATAGTACTTATACGTCTATCTAGAGTTATACTAATACTATAAAAGGTCTTAATTTCTCCCTTATTCTATTAAACTTTTTAAGGATAGGTATCTTTAGTAGTTTTTTTATTACGCTTATCTCTAGTTATTAGGTAATTAGTTCTATTTAGTTCTAACCTTCTATAATAGCTTTAATTTATACCTTATTCTACTTTAAGTAGTCTTGTAATTCCTTATTTTACGTTTCTAATACTTTAATTACTATTTTTATATCTTCTTTCTTAGAAATTAGGTTATTTAGGTAGTCCTTAATTTACTTCTATATAGTATTATCTAACTTATAGCTACTTATAAGTACCTTAGCTCCTTTTTTAGTTAAACTTTCTACTATTATATTAGCTTAGACTATATACTACTTATACTTTGCTTTTCTTAATAACTAAATTAGTAAAGTATAATAGGGTATTACTAGAGTTAACTTCCTAATACCTAAGAGTATTAGTAGATTAAGAAGTAATAACAAGAGTTCGTATAGTAATCTATAATAAGCTCTAAATAGATAGAAGATATTTTATAACTATTTTATATTATTACTTATAGTTAATAATTAAATTACTAATACTATCCTAATAATATATATTACTACTAACTATATACTTGTTGTAATCTATTAATTTGTAGTTACTAAGACTAATAGATTATAGATTACCTTAATCTATAATCTATTAATACTAAGAGTCTATAGATTATAGATTACTCTAAGTGTCTTAGTTATATATAGCCTCCTAGTTAGGTTCGTGTCCCTTAAGGTTATACAAGTCTAAGTTAATTGTTATAGGGCTAATTAGTTCTATCTATAGCTTTCTTATTACTATTATAATAATTAGTATTACTAGGAGGTCTAAATATATCTTTAGCTAAGTAATATAAGAGAGAAAAGAAGCTTAGGTAGCTCTCTAAGATAGCTCTTATAAGTAGATAACTACTTTAGCGTATATCTATATAGATAAGATATCTCTACTACTTAGACTTGTATATAAAGCTACCTAAGGAGCTATAAGATTAGTATAAGTAGACGTAATTAAGGCTAGAGAGTATTAAGTCTTTATTAGCTTATCTCTATCTAGATAGATAAATAATAACGTTAGTCTAGCCTAGCTTAAGTAAGTATTTAACTACTATACTACTACTAAAGCTAGACGCTTATATTAGTTACTTATTATAAATAAGTATATCTCTTATATTACTTTAGATTTTATTAACTATTATAATAAAAATTAGATTTTACTTACTATCTTTCTTTTATATTTAACTTACTCTCTTTAGCTACTTAATATAGTAATATTTAGGCCTCTTACGTATTAGGGGTACGCTAGAGTTAACTTCTTAGTAACCTATAAGTTATTAGTAGATTATAAGTTAATAACAAAAGCTTGTATTTATAATTAGCTAATAACTATAAATAATAGTTAATTTGTGTATATAATATTAAGTATTAGCGTTCTAGGTTAGAGATTAGATTACTAATACTATCTTAATAATACGTATTACTACTAACTATATACTTATAGTTTCTTAGCTTACTTTATACTTTATATTTACTAAGATTATAAATTATAAATTTATTACGTACTTAGCTTTATACTTTATATTTACTAAGATTATAAATTGTAAATTTGTTACGTATCTTTATTATAGTTAGTTTCTTAATTAAGTTTATTACTCTATAGATTATATATATTGTTATTATTTATAGTAGAGCTAATTAGTTCTAATTAGCTTTCTCTTATTATAACTATAACACTATTCTCTCTCTTAGATAGGTTTTTATTTCTCTATTCTAAGGCTAAGGTTATTAGTCTAGTTTCTTTATTTATTTCTAATTTATTGTTCTCTATATCTTCTTATTTCTAATATAATAAACTCTTTCTTATTACTTAAGTTACTTGTAATAAGGTTAAGATATTTCCTTATACTTAAGATACTTAGTTAAAGCTTACTTGTCTTATATCCTTAAAAGATAGTAAATACTATAGTAAGTGTATTCTTACTAATATTTAATATAAGTATACACCTTTAGGTGTTTCTCTTATAGAATATAAGTGCTCGATTTCTATATAGTCTCTTCTTACTAAGTTATATAAGGCGAGCTATTAACTAGGCTTAAGAGATACTATTATTATAGCTTATAAAAGCTAAAGCTAAGTATAAGCTAACTCTTTATAAGCTAGTAAATCTTTATTATTATATTAAGTATCTTTATAAGATAAAGGCTTATAATAATACTAAATTATCTAAATAGTCTTATACCTTAGAGGTAAAGATAGACTTTAAAGATACTATAAAGGCTATTCTAGCTCTTGTTATATTAGACGTTCTTAACGCCTCTCTATTTAGCGCTAGTAGTGTTAATTTTCTTAGTTTACTATAAGGTAGTTTAGAGGGTTTTAATTTTAGAACTCCTCTAGTTTCTTAAAGTAGTTAAGGTTATCTTCTAGTTCCTATATTTCTTCCTATAGTTATTCTTTTTTATCTATACTTATCTACTTTACTAGGTAGTAGTTCCTACTATTATAGAACTAGTATACTAGAATTTCTTTAACTTCTTATTCTTCTTATTCTCTATATATATCTACTTTGTATACTAGTAGTTTTACGTTCTATAGTGCTTATTCTAGTAATACTATATAGAAGGTTAAGTATATCCTTATTTTACTTAGTAGCTTTAATTTAAATATAACTAGTATATCTTCTTTCTTAATCTTATATAGTCTAATCTTTACGTAATCTAGTTTTAAACTAGATTGTTTACTTTTAATATTTTTTTAGACTAACTATACTTTTTCTCTCTCTCTAAATTAAGGTCCTTCTTTATATTTCTTATTATAGTACTTTACTATTTAATTATATAAGAACTCTATATCTAATCTTAGTTAATTATATATTTCTTTTATTCTATTTATAAAGTTTTCTCTTTATAGAGTCTAAGATTCTATATTTTTTAGTATTTAATACGTATTAGGGTTAAATCTATAGTTTATAAAGAAAAGTAATACTCTTATTACTATATTTTTTACACTATTATATACTAACTATACTATAGGTAGTAACTATACCTAGTTATTCTAGTTGTAGTTAAGGTAGTATCTTAGATATTATTCTACTATCTAATTTATTTATTCTAATTATCTATCTATTTATAGATAATATACTATAAATATAGCGTGTTATATTCCTAATTACGCTATAATTATTTTCTATAGCTTTAATATAAATTATATATCTCTATCTATAATAATTTTATCTAGAGTACTATATTAGCTAATTATAGTTCTTAGAACCTAGTATATAGTAACTTTTATCTTACTTTTTTCTTTATATAGTCTAAAGTATATATACTTTATAAGCTTATCTACTATTATAAGTATTTTATTATACTTAACTCTTAATATTAGATCTTTTAATTTAGGTAGCTTTGTAAAAAGTCTATTATTATTACTTTCTAAAGTTATTCTAGTACTTTAACTAGTTATAATATCTTATATAGTATATATCTATTATACTTATTTCTATAGTATTCTATATAATCTTATAGTACCTCTTTTACTAGTTATTTTACTCTTAGGATATAGTAATCTCTTAAGAGTCTATTTAGTATTTTCTTAATTCTCTAGTATCTATATACTAGTAGCTTATAGAATTATTATATAAACTCTCTCTAAATTTTTCCTAGAATATATATTCTTCTATAGGCTTATATAAATCCTTTTTAAGTTTCTAGCTTTTTTATTTTTTTAGATACTTCTTGTATTATTTTCTAAATCTATTTATCTAGCTTACTACTTATTCTTTTAAGTATAGTAGCTATTTTAAGTATATTTAAAACTAAATATTTTTTTTTATTCTTTACTAGAACTATACTAGTTATATTTACCTCTTTTTATAAGTCTAGTCTTTTACTAAGAGTATTTACTAATTAGTTATTTTTCCTTTTTATATATATAATTTCTAAGTTAAATATTAATAAGAATTCCTACTATCTTATATAGTATTATAATAGTTCTTTATTTATTATAAATCCTATTAGATTTTTATAGTCTATATAGACTTTTATTCTATATTTTACTTCTTATAAGTATACTCTCTATTATTTAAATACTTTATAGATTACTAGTATCTTTTTATTATAAATTAGGTAGTTAAGCTCTACTAGCTTTATTTTCTTAGAGAAGTATTTAACTAAGTATTTTTATTTAGTTTTTAGATCTTTTTATATTAGTACTATTCTATAGACTAAGTTAGATATATCTATTTTTACTATTACTAGTAGGTCTAGGTTATATATTCTAATAACTAGGTTTTCTATAAACTTCTTCTTAATCTTATAGAATACTTTATTATATTTCTTAGTCTACTTAAATAGTATATCTTTTTTTATAAGCTTAGTTATTAGTTCTATATCTTTAGACTATCTTATTATTAACTTTTTATAAAAGTTTACTTACTTATAAAATTATTATACTTTTTTTAAGTTCTTTAGTATTAGCTATTTATTAATTAACTTAATCTTTCTTAAGTTAATCTTAATTTTTTCTAGTTTTATAATAAACCCTAAGAAATCTATTTCTTTTATATAGAATTTATATTTTCTTATTTTAAGAAATAATTTATTTTCTACTAGTCTTTCTAGTACCTTATATATATATTATATGTATTCTTCCTCTATTTCTAAGAATATAAAGATATTATCTAAATATATAAATATAAATACGTTTAGGTATTCTCTTAGTACTATATTAATTTTTTTTAAAATACTACTAGTATATTTATTAATCTAAAAAGTATAGCTAAGTATTTATATAGTTTATATTACGTTTAAAATACTATTATCTATTTATTACTTTCTTTAATTCTAATTTAGTAGTAAGCGTTTTAGATATCTAACTTTATAAAGATTATTACTCTTTATAGTTTATCTTATATTACGTCTATCTATAGTAGAAGATATTAGTTTTTACTTATAACTACGTTAGTTTTTCTAAAGTCTACGTAAAGTCTCTTTTTACTTATTTTTTTTTTATCTATAAATATAAGTCTATATACTACTAAGGATTTAGATTCTCTTATCTATCTCTTTTTTATTGCGTTCTAGATAAATATTTACTTAATCTAAGATTCTTCTTTAGTATTTTAGTAAATTAGGCTCTATTTTACGTCTTTACTTTCTTCTAGTTTTATTACTAAGTTCTATAGTTAATATTCTAAGAGATAGTCTTTAGGTTCTATAAGCTATGTTTCTTACTTCTTATATTTATTTAGAAATTTTCTTCTATAGGTATTTATATTAGCTTTTAATATTTCTATTTTATAGTAGCTAATTCTTCCTATTCTCTAATTAATATATAGATTAGTTATCTATAACTATAGTATACCTAGTATTATATCTTATTTATTATTAATTATTATTATATCTATAACTATATTTTTAATTATTATCTTTTCTAGCTCTAGTGTAGAGAGAACTATCTTAAACCTAATAGGTTTCTAGAATAGTTTTCCTTTAATTATACTTAATTATTAAGGGTACTTCTTTATTATATAATGTATTCTTTAGCTTTCTATAAACTTCTTTAATATAAAGTTCTTTATAGCTTTACTATTGATTATTAATTATACTTTCTTTTCTTAGTATATACTTATTTTTATAATGTATAAGCCTCTTATACTTTCTAGCTATTCTTACTTAAGTAATTTTATAAATTATCTATTTTTCTAGAGCTATTACTTTACTTAGAGTTTTTATTCCTTGTATTTTAGATATTTGTTATTTGTATATTTATACTATAGTCTTCCTAGAACGTATTTTTTAGATAATTTAGGTCCTAGCCTTACTACTATATATCTATCCTTAGGTATTGTTTTCTGTCTAGTAATATCTTCTACTAGAATTACTTTTATATAGTTATAGTTTTTCTTTCTTATTAGCTATATATTATTTCTTACTTAAGGGTTTCTATATATAATATAATTTATATTTAGATATAATAACTATACTATCTTAAAGTATACTAGATATTCTAGATTTATTCTTTCGTTATCCCCTTCTTAGTATCTATCTTTTCTAGGTATTTTTTATATTAAGATATAGTACACTACTAGTACTTATAGTATATAGGCTTTATTAATTTATTACGTTCTTCTTATAAAGTATTACTACTTCTTTCTTATAAGTATTCTTCTTACTATAACTATCTATTATTCTATCTACTATTAGAATAATATAAACTTTATATTTCTAAGATTATATATTTTCTAATCTTTATACACTTCCTTTATACTTATAACTAGTAAGTATATCTAAATAAATTTCTATTCTTTATATTATTCTTCTATTTCTATTATTATATAGCTATTATAGCTATATATATTTAACTAGGTATACTTTATACTTTTTATATTAGCTTCTTCTTTATTACTTTATAGTTTTTTAGAAGTAACTATAGTAGTCTTCTTATTTTCTACTAGTCTTTTAGTAGAGATTAATAGAGTCTAGGGCTTCTCTCTTTCTAAATCTTCTATTAGTAAGTTTATTATACGTCTTATTTTATTAAGCTATACTTACGTTCTAACTTCTTTTATTACTACTACTCTTTATTTCCTATATAGAAACTATCTTACTCTTTACTTACTTAAAAGATATATATAGTAGTTATTATTATAATAAAAGGCCTAATAAAGTATTACGTATTACTATTCTTTACTTTTAGCTACTTTCTCCTAAGGTTTAGCCTATACTTATAGTACTTCTTTCTTCTTTTTAGTTATTTTTAACTATATTTCCTTTTTTAGGTCCTTACTTCTATAGTCTTTTATAAAGTGTCTTAGTTTCTTATATTTATAGTATACTATATCTTTCTTCTTTTATAATTAGTAGTCTTTTATATAGTAGCTTTTCTTACTATAATTAAAGTATATAAAGTCTTTATTTTTATTTTTCTTTCTATCTTTATTAGCGTTAAGGATTATAGAGTCTCTACTATCTTAGTCTCTAGGTTAGTTCTTATACTTATTTTTCTTCTATTCTTAAAGATTATTATTAATTTATATTACTTATTATTTTAGGACTTCTAGCGTCCTTAGTTTTTCTATATAGATTATTTTATATTAGATTTTTATATTTAATCTTTATTTAAATTGTAATATTAAAGATACTTTATTTTATTTTATATTTTATACTAGTTATTTAAATTATAATATATATACTAGAACGCTCTTACTCTATATAAGCCTTTTAAGCTTCTCTTTAGCTTATTAAGTAATATCTATATCTTTAAATACTACTCTTATTTATTTAGTAAAGTACTTATAACTTCTAAAGATAGCTCTAGTTTTATCTTTCTATATTATTAGTATATGTATTATATAGTTTATCTAGTAAAGTTTAAACTATTTTATTATATTTTCTTTAAGATATATTCTAATATATATTACTTTCTTTTTATCTATATTAAAGTATAGTACTTATACCTCTATATAAAGTTATACTAATACTATAAAAGGTCTTAGTTTTTCTCTTATTCTATTAAATTTCTTAAGTATAGGTATTTTAGGTAGTTTCTTTATTATACTTATCTCTAGTCTTTAGGTAATTAGTTCTATCTAGTTCTATTTTTTAATAATAGCTTTAATTTACACTTTATTCTACTTAGAGTAATCTTATAGTTCTTTATTCTACATTTCTAAAGTATTAATTACTATTTTTATATCTTTTTTCTCTAAAATTAAGTTATTTATATAATCTCTAATTACCTTCTATACTATATTATCTAATTTATAACTACTTATAAGTGCCTTAGCTACTTATTTAGTTAAACTTTCTACTATTATATTAGCTAGACTATACGCTACTTACTCTTTGCTTCTTGTAATAACTAAATTAGTAAGGTATTAGGAGTACGCTAGAGTTAACTTCCTAGTAACCTATAAGTTATTAGTAGATTATAAGTTAATAATAAAAGCTTATATTTATAATTAGGTAATAACTATAAATAATAGTTAATTTATGTATACAATATTAAGTATTAATATTCTAGGTTAGAGATTAGATTACTAATACTATCTTAATAATACGTATTACTACTAACTATATACCTATAGTTTCTTAGCCTACTTTATACTTTATATTTACTAAGATTATTAATTATAAATTTATTACGTACCTAGCATTATACTTTATATTTACTAAGATCGTAAATTATAAATTTATTATATATCTCTATTATAGTTAGTTTTCTAATTAAGTTTATTACCCTATAGATTATATATATTATCGTTATCTATAGTAGAGCTAATTAGTTTTAATTAGCTTTCTCTTGTTATAACTATAATATTACGTCTACTTATATAGTTAAACTTAATAACTACTTTTAGTAAGCCTAAGGCCTTATCTTAATTAGTAAAGGTAACTTCTTTCTAATCTTCTAGTAAGCTTAGATAAAAACTTTTAAATCTTTAATAATACTTAAGTTATTTAAAGCTATAGGTATCTAGCTAAGAGACGCTAATAAAATCCTTAAATAGTTTAATTACTTACTAGCTAATAAGAGCTAAAGCTCTATATTACTATTAAGCCTCTATAATAGTAACTAGAAGTAAATAGATAGCTTTATTTAGAGTACTATAGAAGATTCTACTTAGCTTTAATTTAAAATACTAAAAACTTTACTTTACTACTTTTAAACTTAATATAAGCTTATATAATATAAAAATAAAGGACTATAAGTAGCTCTTAGTATTTAAGAGAAGTATAAGAAAAAAAGTAACTTTCTTAACTTCTAGTAGTATAAAAAGTACTATAGTAAAGCTATTTTTTAGTTACTATATAAAGTAAGAGAAGCTTACTATTATAAGAAAGTAGAAAAGTAAAAGAAAAAGTAAAAGAAAGTTTAAAAAGCTAAGAAGAGAGAGCTATAATAAGCTACTTACTAATATAAGAAGAAGCTAGGTAAAGAAAAGTATATAGTATAAGAGGTAGCTAAGTTAGTAAAAGAGAAAAAGAGAGTAGAGAAAGTAGCTTAGTATATAGCTTAGCGTATAGCTATTAATACTAAGAACTTTATATAACTTAGCTAAAAGTAAAAGAATAAAGCTTTAAGTTTATCTACTTAGAAGAATAAGTATAGTAAATAGGTAGTTAATACTATAAGTAGTAAGGAGTCTCTAGTAGCTATATTAGTAGTTCTACTTAAAACTACTTACTTTAGCTATAATATTAGCTTCTTAGTAGAATTTAGATAGTTTATATTACTTATAAGTTTCTAGTTACTACTTTACTATAAAATCTTATAATAATAGTAATTATATTAATTATATATAGCTCTATAGCTTTATCTTTAAGATTATAACTTTAGTAGAAAGTACGTATTACGTAAATATACGTATTACACGTATAGACACGTTATATAAAGTAGCTAAAAAGGCGTTAGTAGAATAACTTAGAGTATTAGTAAGAATATAATTAATTAACTTACTATAATTAATTAATTCTACTCTACTTAGTTTAATTTAATTAATTATCCTTTTATTATATTTAGTTATATATCTATAAAGTAGACTTTACGTAATATTATAACTATAATAAAAGAAAATTAAATAGAGCTTATTAGCCCTACTATAGAAGATAATAACGTATATAACCTATAGGGGAATAAACTTAATTAGGAAGCTAACTATAATAAAGGCACGTAATAAATTTATAAATTCGCGATCTTAGTAAATATAAAGTTATAAAGTTAATACGTAATAAATTTATAAATTCGCGATCTTAGTAAATATAAAGTTACGAAGTTACTAAGAAGACTTAAGTATATAATTAGTAAAGATATATATTATTAGGATAGTATTAGTAATCTAATCTCTAACCTAGAACGCTAATACTTAATATTATACACACAAATTAACTATTATTTATAGTTATTACTTAATTATAATATAAGCTTTTATTATTACCTCTTAATCTACTAGTACTCTAATAGGGCCTTAGGAAGTTAACTCTAGTAACTCTATTATACGCAAGATAACTTAAATAAAGTAGTTTTTAATAATTAACTAAAGAGAGTAAATAGTAGATAAAGCTATCTAAGTAAGTACTAAGTATATAACGTATTTTATTACTTCTTAGCTTACTCTAAAAACCTACTAAAAATTACAAAAACTATACCTTAATATCTTAATAATAGTCTAATAATAAATTCTAAAATTTTATAATAAGCTTTTTATACTAACTTAGAGGTACCTATAGAAGTACTATAATAATATACCTAGCTATTATAAAGATACTAAGTTTTAGCCTTTAATTTTAAGCTAAATTGTAATACCTCTAGAACTATATAATAAATTTACCTTCTAAGTTAAATAAGAGCCTTAAAATAGCTATTTAAAGATAGAATTAAAATTCTAGAATTTATTATTAAGCTATTATTAAGATATTAAGGTATAATTTTTGTAATTTTTAGTAGGTTTTTAGAGTAGGCTAAAGAGTAATATAAGCTAAAGAGTAATATAGGCTAAAGAGTAATATAGGCTAAAGAGTAATAAAATACGTTATACCTAGTAGCTTACTAAGTACTAACTAATATTAGAAACTACTTTATCTTAAGTTAGCTTAAAGTAGTTAGCCCTAAGAGAAAGGTATATAAGCTCTTTAAAGGAATTACTAAGTAGTTAGTAATTACTTTACTTATAAATATACTCTTTACTATTACCTAACTTCTTATACTTTTACTATAATATTCTTAACTTACTAGTAACTTAGCTTAGAGTAAGCTAGTTTAATAACTAAATGTAAAAGAATAGCTAAATATTAGTAAGTTATAAATATACTAATATTAGTATAAAGTAAAAGATATAAGAAATAACTTTCTTATAATATAATATAAAAGCTCTTAACTACTTACTACTTAGACTCTAATAACTAAACTATAATAAAAGTTTTTAGAATACTTAAGACTTTTATAAACTCTAGTATAAGTTAGAAGTAAAGTTAATATACTAAAGATTATAATATTATATAGTTATAGTTTAAAGTAAAGCTAATATACTATTTAGGTATATAAAAAGCGTAATACTTATAAAGAGAAAAAAGTAAGTATTATTCTCTTTTAGATACTAGTAGTACTATTAAAATACTATCTATTATTCTTTTACTATCTCTTATAGCTTATAGTAAGTACTATTATCTTCTAGTTACTTTTTAATATAAACTAAGTAAGTAAACTAAGCTCTAGAAATCTTTTTAAGATAATATATTAACTATATATAGCTAAGTTCTAAGTAAATAATACTATTAATATATCTATTAAGATAACTTTATTTCTTATAAACCTAAAGTATTACTTTTATAGTAGTATATACTTTAGTAAAAATACTAAAGCTTAACTAAACTCTACTTAGTATAAGTAATATATATAAGTAGATAAGCTACTTACTACTTATAGTAACTTAGTAACTTACTTTAAAAAAAGAATACTCTAAGTATAATAAAAGTAAGTAGCTTAAGCTAATACTTTTTACTAAAGTAGACTAGTATATAAAGTAAGTAACTAAACTTATATTAGTATAGCTAATTAGAAAACTACTTACTTAACTTTAAAACTAAATAACTAATAAGTAAGCTTTTAATTTATTATAAGAGTTATCTATAATAGTAAAGTATATAAGCTAGTACTACTTTAAGAAATACTAAATAAAAGTATATTCTTAGTCTTCTTTTTTAAGCTTTTATACTCTAGAAACTAAATATTAAACTAGCTTACTCTAGGCTAGGTTACTAGTAGGTTAGGGACGTTATAGTAAGAGCGTAAAAGGTTAGGTTATAGTAAAGAGTATATTAATTAATAGAGTAATTACTAACTACTTAGTAATTCCTTTAAAAGGCTTATATACCTTTCCCTTAGAGCTAACTACTTTAAGCTAACTTAAAATAAAGTAGTTCCTAATATTATCTCTCTTTATAAGCCTAGATATCCTAGCTAAGTAAAAAAAAAGTTAACCTTAGCTATCTTAGCCTATTTTAGACTAATTTTAGCTCTTATAGGGCTACTAGTGTATATTTCCTTAGTCTTCTACTAAAAGCCTAATATAGAGTATTTTTAAAGTAAATATAAGCTATAAAGTAAACTAAGATTTTACTTTTACTTAAGTTTACTAATTTTACGTATATATATATATACTAGTGTAAGATTATACTTAGCTTTAGCGCCCCTCCTTAGTATATATAGAGACCTTACCTCTCTTACTTATATACTAACCTTTCTCTATTTACTACTAGGTACGTATTTTAGGCCTATTTATCTCCTCTTAGGAGAGGCTTAAATTAGCTTAAATTAGGCCTTTTTTACGTAGATTATTACTAACTAGTTTTATAAAACTTAGGTAGCCTCTTTATTATATACTATAGTACTAGTATAGCTAGTTTATACTACTTTAACTTAATTTAAAATATAATACCTAAATCTATAAAAGAGTATTACTTAGATACTCTAAATAAATATAGTCTCTACACTATAGTACTATATATACGCTATCTATCTTCTTATACTAATAATAACTATACTAGTAGCTTTATTAGCTATATTATAGACTTTAAAGATTAGTTATAAGCTAGTATATAGAAAAGTAATAAGTAGATTAAGTACTACTAGAAGTACTATACTACTAGTTAAGATTATATTACTATAGGTTATTTAAGTTAAATTAGCTTAGATTAGCTTATACTAATATCTATATAGCCTCTCTACTTTACTTTAGGCTCTTTATACTATTTTAAGAGAAAATTAGAAGTAGCTTTAAAAGTAAAGGGCTCTACTAGTATAAAGTACGCTACTACTACTAAAGTAGTAAGTAAGATCTTAGCTAAGATTTAAGAGTAAGTCTTATATTTTAATTAGCTCTAATTAGCTTAAATTATACTAATATAGCTTATTTTAGGTAGTATAAGCTTTATTATAAGTACTTATTCTTTTATAGTAGTAAGCTTAGCTTTAATAAAAAGTTCTAGTTTAGCGTTTACTTTTTTAGCTATAATTATTCTAAGTAAAGTATTATTAAGCGCGAAAATACTAAAAAGTATACTCTAGAAGAAGATTCTAACTCTAGTATCTTTAGTACTCCTAAAAAGAAAGTAAGTAGCTCTAGTTAGCTTTAATTAGCTTAGATTATACTAATCTAGCCTTTAGTACTTTAGAATAAGTACTATTATCTTTACTAAAGCTAAATAGGCTCTTAAGGACGCTAAAGAGGCTAAATAGGCTACTAAGGTAGCTTACTAGGCTACTTTAGCTTATACTAAGAGAACTCCTACTAAAAGGGGCTTAGCTAGTAGGAGTAAGTGTAGTTAGTCTTAGGATTACTTAATAAAGTATAGATTAGGCTAAATTAGCTTAGATTATACTTAAGTAGAGTAATAGGTAGTAGTTATAGATTTAGATACCTTAAGTATAATACTTTAGCTCTAGTATAGCCTTAAAATAGATTTCTTTAGTAGTTAGTACTATTCTAAGTCTAATTATACTAATTTATACTAATTTATAATATCTTAGTATTTCTTTTAAAGACTTAATATTTTTTACTATTAGTGCTATTAAATACCTAAAAAAAACCTCTAAAGTAAAAAAAACTTTTATATATAAGTAAAAGTAGCTATAGTCTTTTCTACTTATCTTTTTTTAAAAGTAAAAGCTATCTTTAGCTTATAAAGCTTTTTATTTCTTATACTTCTTTTTTAGTATATAAGTAAGTTTATACTTTTTCTAGAACTAATTAAAGGCTTCTAGAGAAAGATTAGCTACTAGTTCCTAAGTATTCTAGTTTTCTAGGTAATTTTTCTATTTTATTAGATATAGCTATTTTCTCTCCTTACTTTACTTTCTTTCTCTTACTTCTTCTATAATATATACGTCTTTATCTATTATATTTAAAGCTTTTTCTATTAGGTCTTCTAGTTACGTAATTATACTATTAAAGGTATATTTTTCTAGTAGTAACGTATAAAAGACTAAGTGTACTCTCTTTAAGCTAAGTATATCTATTTTAAATATAGTTAGGCTAATTTAAGCTACTATACGCCTTAGTCTTAAATATTTCTAGTCTAGCTTTTTCTTTAGCCTTATAGATTTAATATACTATATAGATAGAAGAATTTAGTCTTCTACGTTAAAAGGGATGTATATTCTTTACTTATTAGTATACTTCCTTTAGTATTTTATAGCTACTATAATATTTTTCTTATATTCTTATTATATTGTAATTACCTTTATAGCTAATCCTTTTACTAAGAGGTTATTATCTATAGTTAGGTCTAACTTAGGCTAGTTTAAGCTAATTGGGTATAGACTATAATATACTTAGAAGGGTATAACTTTTATAGTTATATTTACGCTATTATTATACGCGTATTCTACTATTAGTAGCTATTCTACCTAGTTATCCTATTCTAATATATAGTAATAATATAGGTATTATTCTAGGGTTTAGTTTTACCTTTCTATCTACCTATTAATCTAGGGGTAATATATAGAAGATAGTACCTTTCTAGTATTTAGGTAGTAGTAGAAGGTCTTCTAGTATTTAGCGTTTATTAAAAGTCTTCTATCTAAGATTACTTTAGCTAAGACGCTATAGAGTTAGATTACTTTACGTATCTAGGCCTAAGCTAAGTCTTTCTTATCCTAATTAGACTATACTAGGATATAGTAGACTATTTTAGTTAAGTAGTTTATAATTATAAGTATTATATTATATACTATACTTATTAATTTACTTAGAGAGAGTATTATAATAAAGTCTATTATAACCTCTTTTTAGGCTTTTATTAGTAGTAAGAGGGGTTATATTAGCTTATAAAGTTAGTATCTTTTTATAGTTAACTATTAGTACTTTAAGTAAGTATTATAATACTCTATTACTTCTTTTCTTACTTCTTTCTAGGTGTATAGCCTTAAGAGCTTCTCTAAAGTCTTTCTTATACTAAAATAGCTTACTAAAAGGTTATTATAATACTTTCTAAGTATATCTACTTTTTCTTTAAGTATTATAAGGAGTTTCTACTCTCTTAGCTACTCTTTAGGTTAAATTAGGCTATCTTACGCTAATTTATCCTCTAATTTATTAGATATAGCTTTTTTACTCTAGTCTATATTACTTTATTCTTCTAAGTCCTTTAGTTCTAGTAGTTATATCTTTTTTTCTTCTTAAAACTCTTTAAGAGCTACTTCTTCCTCTTTATACTTTATTATACTCTAACTATACGTTACTATAGCTACTTAAAAGAGTATTATTCTTTTAACTCTTATAAAGATCCTTTATATTAGCTATATAATAGCCTTATTATATTTCTTTTTTAATATTATTACCTTAGCTATATAATCTAGCTTTCTAGAGGGTCTATCTACTAGGTTTATAGTACTTAAGTAGTAATAGATAATAAAGTTAAACTTTATAAAGTTTAAGTAAGACTAAACCTACTTATAGTTTAATACTTTTATTTCTATAAACTATTTTAAGTTATAGTAGTCTATAAAGATCTTAAATAGAACTCTATTAAGGTAGTAGTACTAGTACTCTAAGCTCTTAGTTATTACAAGTAACTCTTAGTTATATATATTGTAATTGTATTCTACTTAGATAAATTTCTTTAAGAAGAAGTTAACTAGCCTCTACTAGGCTAGGTTACTTTTAGTTAAAACTAATTAGCTTAATATACCTACTATCGCCCTACCTAAAGTATTAACTTCTACTCTAGTCTCTCTTCTTTATATAAAGTATATAAAGATAAGTACTTTAAAGAATATATCTTTTAGTTTTTAGAAAGCTTAATATACTTCTTTTCTAATCTTAATTTTTTAGCTTTCCTCTTTCTTTTAAGTAAGCCTACCTTAAGCTATATTTAGGCCTTTTTAAGTTAATTTTATTAGTAGTAAGGTAATATAAGAGAATCTACCTTTAAATTACTTATAGTAGTTTATAAAACTAATAAATACTCTTATTTTACGTACTATATATAGAATTAGCTACTCTTAGACTATTTTAACACAACTTATATTTACGCTAACTCTTTTAGGTAAAATAATATACCCTAGGTACTTTATATACTATATATACTACTTACACTTTTTAAGCTTTATAGATAGCTTAAATTAGCGTAGTCTTTCTAGTACTTCTTTTACGTAGCTTACGTGCTCCTCTTCTATATCTAAGAAGACTAGGATATTATTAAAGTAGATAATATAAGTAATATTAATAAGACTTACTAATACTTAGTTTATATAAGCTTAGAACTAAGCTAGGGCGTTTATAAAGCTAAAAAGTATTACTATATACTTAAAGTAGCTATATCTAGTCTTAAAAGTAGTTTTCTATTTATTACTTTCTTTAATTCTAATATAATAGTACGTATCTCTAATATTAAGCTTAGTATAGTACTTTACTTAAGCTAACTACTCTAGTAACTCTATAATTAGAGGTAATAGATACTAGTTCTTAAGAGTTATCTTATTAAGACCTCTATAGTTTATATATAGCTTTAGGCTACTATCTTTCTTTTTTATAAAGAGTATTAGCGCCTCTACTAAAGATTTTAAGCGTCTTATCTACTCTTAACTTATAAAGTTAGCTAAGTACTTCTTTAGTACTTATAACTTAGTTACTAATAGATTATACAATAGCTAATAGAGTAGTTATATATCTTATACTAAATTTATAGCTAAATCTTAAGGTCTATACTCTACTAAAGTTATAGAGTCTTCTTTTAAGGCTATATCTACGTACTTAGTATATTATAGGGGTAATAAGCTTCTCTTAGAACTAATTAGGCTACTTTAGCTTACGTAGCTTACTAAATACGTATATATATATTACTTTATAGACTACGAATTATTTAGTTAAACTATTTAGTATCTTCTATACTTACTAGTTTAAACTTAAGTATATCTTTAGCTTTCTTACCTTAAAGGAGTACTCTCTTAGTACTATAGCTTATCTTAGGTTAATACTTATTAATCTAAGGTAAACTAAAGTATATATTATACTTCTTAGTATCTATTACTATAAATATTACTTAGTATATCTATATACGCCTACGTATATCTATAAAGGTAATGTCTACTATTATTCTACTATATACGTTTAATTCTTCTCTATTTATACCCTCTACTACTATACTAGGTAGAGAAGTAATAAGGAAGCTCTACTCCTTTACTAATATAGCTAATAAGAGGTTAAGTTATAACCCTCTATCTATTATAGCCTCTAGCTATAGTACTATACCTATTACTACCTTAATTATTAAGAAACGTCTTAGCTTTATATAGGTAGCGTTATAGAGAGAACCTAAGTCTCTCTTTTCTTCTAATAAAGCTATATAAGCTATAAAGTAAAGGATTAGTCTTTAGAGCCCTTTTCTTTTTCTAGCTTTAGTAAGACTACGCTTAATATTTATTTTTTAAGCTTTATATAATTAGTAATTTTATATATAGAGTCTTTGTAGTTAAAATATATTAAAGGCTAGTAATTAGCTCTATCTCTATACTACTTAGGCTTAGCTAGGTTATTTTATACTAGTTTATCTTACTTTACTTTTTTTAGAGTTTTTTTATCTCTCTCTAACTCTAACTAGTTTATTTAGTAGTTTTTCTTTTTCTCTTTAGCTTCTTTAGTTTATATTAGTTACGTTTACTCTTTAGTATATAGCTAGCGTTAGTATATAATATTAGCTTACTTTTCTACTTAAGTAAGTATTATTAGCTTTTTTAGTAGAAAAAGCGCTAATTAATCTTATATCGCGTATAATAGTACCTTTCTATACTCTAATACTTATAGCTCTAGGGTTTAGCTTAGTAGCTCTTTTTAGAGTAAGTATATATACTCTAGTAAGTTTATTAGAGATTATTTATATTACTATCTATAGTTCTTTAGAGCGTAGTAGGCTTATATTTTACGTTTAATAGGTATTCTAAGCGTATTTAGTATTACTACCTTTAAATTAGCTTAATTTAGCGCCTATATAAAGGTAAGACTTTACTTACCTTTATAGTAAGCCTCTTAGGTTAATTTTAGTAGTTTAGAGAAGTATCTAATACTAAATTCTACTCTTTAGACTTATATAGCAAAGTATAGAAGAGACTAAAAGAAATAACTCTTATAGTTCTTTTCTTAGTAGTTATATTCTACTCTATCTTTCTTTATAAATATTTATAGAGGTTCTAGTTCTAATAAGTTTATAGCTAAGGGTTAAGTTTAACTAGGTAGGCTAGTAGTAAAAGTATCTATCCTAACTACTAATTACTCTCTTAGAGTCTATACTTCTTTAAAGTTATAAGCCTCTTAGTACTATATATAGAGTTCTTTTAACTCTAAAGTAATATTACTTTAAGTTAGGCCTAATTAGCCTTATTTACCTTATAGTATATTAGTAATATAACTTCTCTTATCTCTTTATACGTACTATATTAGAGATAGCTTATTACTTTATACTATCTCTATAGTAAGTAGTATTATAGCTATTAGCTCTTCTAGTAAAGTAGACTAGCTATAGTATAGTAGTAAACTCTTTATTATAATAGCGTTTTCTAATATAACGTAAGTAGAGCAATTATAATATTAAACTAGCTCTCTCTAGGCTAGGTTACTAGTAAGTTAGAGATATTATAGTAGGAGCGTAAAAGGTAAGGTTATAGTAAGAGGTATATATATTAGTAGAGTAATTACTAACTACTTAGTAATTCCTTTAAAGAGCTTATATACCTTTCTCTTAGAGCTAACTACTTTAAGCTAACTTAAGATAAAGTAGTTCTTAATAAAAGCTACCTTTAACTTTTACTAGAACTACTTAAATAAAGCTAAACTACTAACTCTATATATACCTAAAAAATAGAGCTTTAATAAAGATATAACCTATTAAAGTACTTTAGCTTACTAGTAGGTATAAAAAAGCTTTCTCTAAAGCGTAATTACTACTTTTAGCTCTTACTAGAACTACTTAAATAAGCCTAAAACTATTAATAAGTGTAAAAAAGCCTTATATAAAGTATATTTACTAATTTTAACTTTTACTAGAACTACTTAGAGAAGCTTAAAATACTAACTATATACTTAAAATAAAGACCTAATAAAAATATAACCTAGTAGAGTACTCTAGCTATTAGTAAGTATAAAAAAGCCCTTTAAGGCGTAATTAAAAAACTTTACTACTAGCTAAAGCTAAATTATAGTATAAAAATAGTAAAAGTATTTTACTTTAGCTAGTAAGTATAAAACTCTTTTTAGGTTAAGGCCTACTCTTACTACTATAGCTATAACTACTACGCTCTCTTATAACTAGTTATACGTAGGTCTAGTTTACTATTATAGAATTTATAACTAGCTACTAAATTCCTAGCTAGGGCTACTCTACGCTATCTACTCTTTAATACTTATAAATATTAAGCTTACTAGGTCTCTTATATTAATAAACCTACCTATTATAAAGCTTATATCTATAGTAAGTACTTATATAGAGATCTAGCGCTATTAAGTTACTTAGTAGTATTAACTTTACTTTCTCTAATACTATATATAAATACTTTTAGGTTTAATTTTATTAGTGTAGAGTAAAAGTAGTAAAAAAGAGTTAATAGCTAATACGTTTTATATATAGAAGTTACGTTAGTCTTAATTTTATACTAAAATTAGTAAAAACCTTAGCTTTATACTCTATAAATAACGATTTTAACTCTAAAAATAGTTAACCTCTTTAACTCTAACTACTACTACTACTACCTAATAGGTATTATTAGTTAATTAGAGCCCTTTTTAAGCTCTAGGAATTTACTCTTTAAAAGGAGAGAGACGTATAAGAGAGTTATCTCTTATATCTTTTATTTTCGCACTAATATTAGTAAGTTTATAACTTACTAATATTATAAACTTTCTAATATTATAAACTTACTAATATTACAAACTTACTAATATTTAACAACCTTTTTACTTTTAGTTAGCGCTTAGTAAGTACTAGGTATATATACTTATTACTTACTTAGATAGCTTTACCTACTATTTACTCTTTTTAATTAATTATTAAAACTACTTTATTAAGTTATTTTACGTAAAGTTTACTTTATAATAAAGGTTTATAATAAATAAGAATCTATTATAATACTATACTAGATAGTAGGAATTCCTATTAATATTTAAATTTAAGATTATATATATAAAAGAAAAAGATAACTAAGTAGTAGATACTTAAGTAGAAAACTAGACTTATAAGAAGAAGTAAATATAACTAGTATAATTTTAGTTAAAAATAAAGATAGAAACTTAGTCTTAAATAAACCTAAGATAGCTATAATACTTAAGAGAAAGAGTAGTAAGCTAAATAAATAGATTTAGAAGAAAATAAAAAAAGCTTTTAAAAAAATAAAAAAACTAGAATTCTAAAAGAGGTTTATAAAAGCTTATAAAAGAATTTATATTCTAAGTAATATTTAAAAGGAATTTAAATTATAATTTTATAAACTACTAGTATATAGATACTAGAGAATTAAAAAAAATACTAAATAAGCTTTTAAAAGACTAGTATATACTAAAAGTAAGATAACTAGTAAAAGAAGTACTATAAGATTCTATAGAGTATTATAAAAATAAGTATAATAAGTACGTACTATATAAAATATTATAACTAGTTAAAATACTAGAATATTCTTAGAAAGTTATTATAATAGACTTTATTATAAAGCTACCTAAGTTAAAAGACTTAATATTAAGAGTTAAGTATAATAAAATCCTAATAATAGTAAATAAACTTATAAAGTATATATACTTTAGACTATATAAAAAGAAAAGTAAGATAGAAGTTACTATATACTAAGTTCTAAGTACTATAATTAGCTAGTATAACCTTCTAGATAAAATTATTATAGATAGAGATATATAATTTATATTAAAACTATAGGGAATAATAATAGTATAATTAGGAGTATAATATTAAATATTAATAGCGTATTATCTATAAATAGATAGATAATTAGAGCGTATAAACTAGATAGTAAAGTAAAACTTAAGATACTACCTTAACTATAACTAGAATAATTAGGTATAACTATTACTTATAGTATAGTTAGTATATAATAGTATAAAGAATATAGTAATAAAAGTATAACTCTTCTTTATAAACTATAGATTTAATCTTAATATATACTAAATACTAAGAGATATAGAATTTTAAACTTTAATAGGAGAAAACTTTATAAATAAAATAAAAGAAATATATAATTAACTAAAATAAGATATAGAGTTTCTATATAATTATATAGTAAAGTACTATAATAAAAAATATAAAGAAAGACTCTAATTTAAAGAGAGAGAAAAAGTATAGTTAGTTTAAAGAAATATTAAGAGTAAAAGATCTAGTTTAAAACTAGACTACGTAAATATAAGACTATATAAGATTAAGAAGAAAGTTATACTAGTTATATTTAAATTAAAGCTACTAAGTAAGATAAAGATATACTTAACCTTTTATATAGTACTACTTAAGATAGTACTATAAAATATAGAACTACTAGTATATAAAGTAGATACGTATAGAGAATAAAAAATATAAAAAGTAAAAGAAATCTTATAATACTAGTTCTATAATAGAAAAAACTATTATTTAGTAAAATAGATAAGTATAGATAAGAAAAGATAACTATAAGAGGATATATAGGAACTAAAAAATAATCTTAACTACTTTAAGAAACTAGAAAAGATTTATAGTTAAAACCTCCTAAATTACCTAGTAGTAAATAAAGAAAACTTATACTATTAGCAATAAGTAGAGAGGTACTAGACGCACTTAATATAGCTAGAGCTAGAGTAGCCTCTACTATAGCTTTAAAATTAAGCTTAGATTCTAAGAAAATAGCTTATATAATAGACTTTTTATTATTTAAGGCCTTTATCTTATAAAGATAAACTAGATAAGTATAATTTTCTACTTATATACTTAGAATCTAGTTATAATCCTTTTTAGCCTCTATAATCCATATAGATAGTTTATTTTAAGTATAGTTAATAGCTTTCTTTATTATAAATAAGTATAGATATAAAAATAGGTATTATAAACTTATAGTTTACTAAAGATATACTTAATAGATTATAAAAATAAATAAGTATTAGTATAAATATACGCCTTATAAGCTTTACTATACTTTAAAGAAAGATAAACTAATAAAGAGTATAAAGACTTATAATAAGAATAAAAAAATATTATAATACTATAGCGTAATATATAATCTACTAACTAAAGATAATAAAGAGTAAACTTAGTAAGTATAGAAGAAAAAGATAAAGAGCTTAATATTAATAAAGAAACTAGATTAATAACTTTAGCTTTAAGATAAGAAATTAAAAACCTACCTAAAGAAGAGGATAGTATTATAGATATAATAAGAGAAATTAAGATAGAACTAATTAGTCTTAACTTAAGTACTAATAGAGTATAAGATAAGTAGAGTAATAATCTAGATTAGGAAATAAACTATAACTTAGATACGTAATACGTTAAAGTAATCTATAAATATATATAATAGATTAAAGTAATCTATAAATACGTATAATAGATTAAAGTAATCTATAAGGTTATATAAATAGATTAGTAAAAATATATAGTTAATATAAATATATACTATTAAGAGAGTATTAGTAATTTAATTATTAACTATAAGTAATAATATATTAATATCGCGAGACATCTTTCTATTATTTATAGCTTATTACCTCTTAATTTACTAATACTCTAATAAGTTACTTATAGTTAATAATAAGAGACCCTATTATATAAAGTAATAGCTATAACTAAGTAGTAAGTTTATAAAATAGCTAAAGTAAAAATAGCTAAAAAGTATAAAGAGCTTATATATTATAAAAATAGGTATATTTTAAAGAAAAAAGATATAAATTAAAATTAATAGTAGAGCTATAAAGAACTTTATATCTAAGAAATTTATAGAAAAAAAAGGAATATATTATATATTAAAAAAGTACTCTTAATAACTATGTATAATTAAAAGAAAACTATTCTAAGAACTAGTTAGGTTTAAAATAGTACTCTTAATACTAGAGCTAGAAAAGTTAAAGATAAAAGATATAGTTATAGATATAATCCTAAAGATACTATAGTTAAAAATAGCTAATCTAAGAATTAATTAGATAATAAGAAAAATTAGTTTCTTTAAATAAAATATATTAAAAGCTAATATAAATACGTATAAAAGAAAATTTCAAGAGAAATAACTTATAGAGCCTAAAAATTACCTCCTAGAATATTAACTAAAGGACTTAGTAATAGACTTAAAAGAAAGAAAAGATATAAGTTAGAGCTTAGTCTATAGAAAAATAGAAGAAGAGTCTAAAATTAAGTAAGCGTTTAAATAGAATATAAGAAAGAAAAGATAGATAAGAGAATTTAAATCCTTAGTAGTATATAAACTTATATTTATAAATAAAAAAGAGATAGATAATAAAAGACTTTACGTAGATTTTAGAAAAACTAACGTAATTATAAGTAAAAACTAATACTTCTTACTATAAATAGATAAAATATAAAATAAGCTATAAAGAGTAAAGATCTTTATAAAGCTAGATATCTAAAACGCTTACTACTAGATTAGAATTAAGAAAGGTAATAAGTAGAAAATAGCGTTTAGAATATATTATAAAGTATTTAAATAAATAGTTATACTCTTTAGATTAATAAATATACTAGTAGTATTTTAGGAAAGAATTAATATAGTACTAAGAGAGTACTTAGATATATTTATATTTAAATACTTAGATAAAATTGTTATATTCTTAAAAATAGAAGATAAATATATATAATATATATATAAGGTACTAGAGAAACTAGTAGAAAATGTAAGTTTTATATAAAGGAAATAGATTTCATTAGATTTATTATTAAACTAGGAAAAATAAAGATTAACTTAAGAAAGATTAAGTTAATTAAGGAATAGCTAATACTAAAGAATTTATAAGAAGTATAATAATTTTATAAACTAGTAAACTTTTATAGAAAGTTAATAGTAAGATAGTCTAAATATATAAAGCTATTAACTAAACTTATAAAAAAAGATACGCTATTTAAATAGATAAAAGAATGTAATAAAGTATTTAACTAGACTAAAAGAAAGTTTATAGAAAACATAGTTATTAGAATATATAACCTAGACTTACTAGCTATAGTAAAAATAGACGTATCTAATTTAGTCTATAGAATAGCACTAATATAAGAAGACCTAAGGACTAAATAAGAATACTTAGTTAAATATTTCTCTAAGAAAATAAAGCTAGTAGAGCTTAACTACCTAATCTATAAAGTATTTAAATAATAGAAAGTATACTTATAAAAAGTAAAATATAAATTAACTATTTATATAGACTATAAAAATATTATAAGATTTATAATAAATAAAGACTTATTATAATACTATATAATATAGTAGGAACTCTAATTAATATTTAAATTTAAAGTTAAATATATAAAAAGAAAAGCTAACTAGTTAGTAAATACTTTAAGTAAAAGACTAGATTTATAAGAAGAAGTAAATATAACTAGTATAGTTCTAATTAAGAATAAAAAAGGATACTTAGTCCTAAATAAACTTAAAATAGCCGCGATACTTAAATAAAAAAGTAGCTAGCTAGATAAATAAGTTAAAGAACAAATAGTAAAAGCCTCTAAAGAAATATAGAAGCTAGAAATCTAAGATAGATTAGTAGAAGCTTATAGAAGAATATATATCTTAAGTAAAATTTAGAGAGAATTTATATAATAATTCTATAAACTACTAGTATAGAAATACTAAAGAATTAAGAAAATACTAGATAGGCTTTTAAAAAACTACTATATACTAAAAGTAAAATAACTAGTAATAGAAATACTATAAAATTATATAGAATACTATAACTAGTTATAGTACTAGAACGTCTTTAAAAAGTTATTACAATAGACTTTATATTAGGAGTAAAGTATAATAGAATTCTAATAATAGTAAATAAGCTTATAAAGTATATTTGCTTTAGACTATATAAAGAAAAAAGTAAAATAGAAGTTACTACGTACTACGTCTTTGTAATAGTAATTAGCTAATATAGTATTCTAGATAAGATTATTATAGATAGAAATATAAGATTTATATTAAAACTTTAGAATATAATAATAGTATAAATAGGGGTTATATATTAAATATTAATAGTATACTACTTATAAATAGATAGATAGTTTAAACGAATAAATTAGATAGTAGAGTAATACTTAAGATACTACCTTAACTATAACTAAAATAACTAGGTATATTTACTACCTATAGTATAGTTAGTATATAATAGTATAGTTAGAATATAATAGTATAGTTAGTATATAATAGTATAGTTAGTATATAATAGTATAGTTAGTATATAATAGTATAGTTAGTATATAATAGTATAGTTAGTATATAATAGTATAAAGAATATAGTAATAAAAGTATTACTTTTCTTTATAAACTATAGATTTAACTCTAATATATACTAGACACTAAAAAATATTAAATCTTAAACTTTAAGAGGAGAACACTTTATAAACAAAATAAAAGAATATATAACTAACTAAGATAGGACGTAGAGTTCTTATATAATTAAATAGTAAAGTACTATAATAAGAAATATAAAGAGAGACCTTAATTTAAAAAAGAGAAAAAAGTATAGTTAGTTTAAAACTAGACTACGTAAAAATAGAATTATATAAGATTAAAAAGAAAGTTATACTAGTTATATTTAAATTAAAACTACTAAGTAAGATAAAGATATACTTAACTTTCTATATAGTACTACTTAAGATAGTACTATAAAACGCAAAACTACTAGTATATAAAGTAAATATATATAGAGAATAAAAAGAATAAAAAGTTATAGAAATTTTATAATACTAGTTCTATAATAGAAGGAATTACTACCTAGTAAAATAGATAGGTATAAATAAGAAAGAGTAACTATAGGAAAATATATAAGAACTAGAAGATAACTTTAACTACTCTAAGAGACTAGAGGAGTTTTTAAGTTAAAACCCTCTAAACTACTTAGTAGTAAATAGAGAAGACTTACGCTATTAGTAATAGGTAGAGAGGCGTTAGATACGCCTAATATAATAAGAGCTAGAGTAGCCTCTACTATAGCTTTAAAGTTAAACTTAGATTCTAAGAAAATAGCTTATATAATAGACTTCTTATAATTTAAAGCTTTTATCTTATAAAAATAAACTAGATAAGTATAATTTTTTACTTATATACTTAGAATCTAATTACGTTCTTTTTTAGCTTCTATAATCTATTTAAATAGTTTATCTTAAGCGTAATTAATACCTTTCTCTATTATAAATAAGTTGTTATATTGTAGCTCTACTCTACTACGCTAAATAAACCTAAAAAAGTAACTAAGTATTTAATAATATTAAATATAGGAGTAGAATAGTATATATTACCTAAAGCTCTTAGAGCCCTATCTTATACTTTACGTAGCTATAGCTTACTATAGCCTATAGCGTAATATAAGTATAGATGTAAAAATAAGTATTTTAAACTTATAGTCTACTAGAGATATACTTAATAGATTATAAGATAAATAAGTATTAATATAAATATATACTTTATAAGCTTTACTATACTTTAAAAAAAGATAAACTAATAAGAAGTTTAAAAACTTATAATAAGAATAAAGAAATATTATAATACTATAGTGTAATATATAATCTACTAACTATAGATAATAAAGAGTAGACTTAGTAAGTATAAAAGAAGAGAATAAAGAACTCTATATTAATAAAAAAACTAGATTAATATCTCTAGCTCTAGTATAAAAAAATAAAGATCTTTTTAAAGAGAGGAGTAGTATTATAAATATAATAAGAGAAATTAAGATAGAACTAATTAGTCTTAACTTAAGTACTAATAAAGTATAAGATAAGTAAAGTAGTAACTTAGATTAAGAAATAAACTACAATCTAAATACGTAAGATATAAAGTAATCTATAGAGACGCTTAATAGATTAGTAGAAATATATAAGTAGTAAGATATATATTATTAGGATAATATTAGTAATTTAATTATTAACTACAAGTATTAATATATTAATATTACAAGATATCTTTCTATTATTTATAGCCTATTACTTAATTACAATATAAGCTTTTATTATTACTTTTTAATCTACTAATACCTTTAAAAATAGGTTACTTATAGTTAATAACTAGTAACCCTATTATAAATCTAATCTCTAACTAAAAGTAATAATATATTAATATTATAAAAATTTTACTATTATTTATAAGTTTATTACTTAATTATAATATATACTTTAGTTATTAACTTTTAATTTACTATAACTTCTTTAAAAGAATTACTTATAGTTAATAATAAGTAACTTTATTATACTTTATAATTCTTAGTTATTAAAAGAAGTAAAGTATAAGTAGTATATAGTCTAAGCTAATATAATAGTAGAAAGTATATCTAGAAAAAAAAGTAAAGTACTTCTAAGTAGTTATAAGTTAAATAATACTATCTAGGTAGTAGTTAAAATAAACTTAAATAACTTAATTACTAATAAAACAAGTATATAACTATTAATTAATACTTTTACTATATAGAGTAAAAAACTATAAAACTATATTAAGTAGAATAAAGCTTAAATTAAAGCTATTATAGCTAGATAAGATTAAATAAAAAAGATTACTTAGAGATTAGATATAAGTATAATAAAGAGGCTACTTAAAATACTTTTACTTAATAAGTTTAATATAATAAAAATAAACTAAAAACTTTTTTTAGCTTTAGTATAACTATAAATAGATATATAAGTACTATACTTTAATATAGAAAAAAAGAAAGTAGCTTATATTAGAATATACTTCTAAGAAAATATAATAAAATAGTTTAAGCTTTACTAAATAGATTATATAATATATATACTAAGAATAAAAGAAAATAAAATAATAGCTATTTTTAAAAGTTATAAAAACTTTATATATTAAATAAAAGTAGTATTTAAAGATATAGATATTACTTAATAAGCTTAAAAAAAGCTTTAAAAGCTTAAGTAATATAAAAGTATTTTAGAATATATATTATAGTTTAAATAACTATTATAGAATATAAAATAGAATAAGCTATTTCTAATATTAAAGTTTAAATAAAGATTAAAAGTAAGTATCTAATATAAGTTAATTTAGATAGAGAAACTAAAGATACTAGAAGTTCTAAAAAGATAAGTAATATAAGTAGATAATAATCTTTAAAAATAGTAAATAAATAAGTATAAAGGCTACCTTAGTAACTATAATAGAAAAGACTTTATAATACTAGATACTTATAAAGTAGACTTTATATAAGATAACTTAATAAAGTAGTTTTAATAATTAACTAAAAAGAGTAAATAGTAAATAAAGCTATTTAAGTAAGTACTAGGTATATAATATATCTTACTACTCCTTAGCTTATACTACTCTTTAGCTTACCCTACTAAACCTAGTAGAGCTCTAAGATTAGTTACGCTATAATTATATACTTAAATTAGCTAAATTTTTATAAAGAGATAAATTATATAAATTTATACTAACGCTAATTATAGCCTTATATATAATACTTAGTATATATTAGTAGTACGCGTTAGTGTATAGTTATTATATCTATCTAAATTTTTTTCTTAGCCTCTTTAGCTAATCTCTATCTATCCTAAACTTATAATACGCCTCTTATAGCTATATACTATCTTAGCTTATCTCTTTTCTATCTCTAGTAATTATTTATAGCCTTAAGTTTAATATTTTCTTTTATAAGAATAGCTACTAAGTATATTACTATTTAATAGTTCTTAATAAGTTAAGATAGAGCTTAACTAAAAAAGCTTAAAGATTAATATTAAAAGAGAGTTCTAAGTAGTTAAGCTTACTTCTTAAGCTAAGTAACTATATAAGGCGTTTCTACTACCTATAAGCTTATATTACTAGCTAGAATAAGAGATAGTATTCTAATAAGAGTTAGGTTTAATAGGACCTAGGTAGGCTTAAATAAAATAAGTCCTATTACTTAGAATCTACCTTTAATTATAGCTTTAAAGAAGACTTACAAGCGTATATAAGTATACGCCTAAAGAAACTCTTCTTTATTAATATAGAAGACTTTTTAGCGTACTAGCTATCTAATCTTATAACTATATATAGACTTAAAGAGAAAGAAGTAGCTAAAGGAAGTAAGAAGAATAAGCTAGTATATAGAGGCTAATAATCTTATTATCTTTATAATACTAGTTAAACTTAGGTATAGTATAGCTACT